>MAVT02000561.1:0-18925 GCA_001702395.2 Diaporthe helianthi
GGGGGGGGGAACGTAATGGAGCATGGTAGCGTCGAATCTGGAGACAGCATGTTATTTCTCGCGACTTCAGGAACAAGGTGTGGTCTTGAACGACTAGATGAGCCCAAACTTAAAATGCCATGTGTTATTTGCGTTTATTTTTCAGCCCTGGCATGGCAAATTCCGAACATGACTTCAGAACCACGGGCATATGTCAGACAAATTCACAAAGAGTTAGTGATCTCCGGCCAAGTATTACCACCCACCGTACACGGTGTAACACAGATGGGCCCCTGGGAACACGAAAATCTAGACGCACACGCCCAAAGGTGCAAATGCGGACACTAAAAATGCCGGATATTGACCCGTTATTAACGTTGAAAGGGAGTTGCTTATACGGCTACAGCGAAACGAGAAATATTGCCGATGGGCGTCGACGGGCATGCATGTGAGAAGTGAGCACCCGAGGATCCCCCACCCACTCACTCTGCCACTCTGCCACTCTGTGGGAGAAGTCTGTCTACCAGTCGTGTTCTACCGGACCTTCTCGATCAAATTCTTGCCCGTGACTGTCGTTCGTCGGCTGGCAGCCCTGGAGGGAGGGACCCCAAGAATTACCTACCACCAGTGAACTGACTGACTGACTCGTATCCGAGCGGCCCTGGCCCCCTTGTCCCCCGCACTCCAACCTGCAGGCCCCCAAGCCCGTTGAGGCCAAGAAGCTGGAGTTGGCCTGAGTAGTGCGAGCGGGTGAGAGAAGAAGACAGAGAGAAAGGAGATCGATCAACCTTGAACCTCGACATTACCCGACGACGTCCTGCATCACACCGGCATCTCATCTTTTTATTTTTCTTCCTTCTACGATCCAAGTCTTCTTCAGCATCCGAGCCTCATAACCTTACGGTCCTTACCTTACCTTACTGCACAGTCCAATCCATTCCGAGTCCCCCAACGTTAGAAACTCACCACTCACCACCCATCAGGGCGACACGACATGGCTGACACGGGCGCCGCTGCCCAATCCTGAGCTCTGCCATTGCGGCCCATCTTAGGTGACCTTGGACTGCGACGCCGGCAGTCGATGGATCTGGATCTGGGTCTGGCGCGAGCTTAAAGTTGTTTGTGGTTGGATCGTTGCGATTCCTAGTGGACATACACACACGCGCACTCGCACTCGCATATACCTCACCTACTTACACACACTTGCTCACGAGCGCCCTCTTGGCTGCTTATATCTCATTCAGTGGTCAACGTCATGGACACAGAGACGAGCCCGGAACGCATGGAGGTCGAAGGAGAGGCCGATTTTGACGCCGACAAGCGGTCCCTTGGAGACTTCTCCAACATGGCTGCCGACGGTGACGAGTCGAGAGAGCATGCCCGCCCCAGGAAGAGGACGCGTCGGGCCTGTGATAAGTGCTCTTCGTCGAGGACCCGGTGCGACGGTGAATACCCCTGGTGAGTCCAGCCCATTCTGCCCACACTCGCTCAAGTCCCGCTCTACATACGTATATATACGTATATATACCTGGGTATGTATGTATATATATATATTATATATACATGGAACAGAGTGCAGCCCGCACTATAGCACCATATGGCGCATCTCTCGATCACTCCCAGCTGACCTCGCATGTGCCCTCTGCCCAGTCGTCGTTGCGAAGGTATGTGATGTCCATCTTCTCGTTTTGTACTGTCCTGTCCTGTCCTCTCCTGTCACTCTCACTATCACTCTCACTATCACTCTCACTATCACGGTATCCGCTGCCTTCTCTTGTCATGTTCTGGACTGTTCTTGACTCAGTCTCCCCCTTCGATCCTTGCTCTCACTGCCCCGCCGCGAAAGCTGTCGTGACATGCCAGTGCTTGGCTATGGCTATCGTCTGGGGTTAAACCTTCGTTTGGCCTTCGGTCCCGCCATCTCCCCACCGTCGCGGCCCCAGGCTGCTCGTGGTTCAGCGTGTTGATTGAATCTTTGTGTCTTGCGCCCGGCATTACAGACTACGGCTATACCTGCCGCTACAACCGCGAGATCAAGAAGCGTGGCCGTGCTCCTACTACTTCGTTGAGAAACCATGCTGGCAACCATGCTGGCAACCATACGGCTCGCTCGGATTCAACCTGCTCGACCACCCCCAGTGCCAAGGTCAAGCGCCAATCCTTGGGCGCAATATCGCCCTCACCCCCGGTGGCATCGCCCGACACCAGCCTGCCGCCGCTGCACTTTCCCCAGTCCCACGAGCGTTATAGGGACGGCATCAGCCTGGCCTCCGCCAACCCGGCCCGTCCCTCTTACGATGATGGGCGCCCATCCATCTCACACATGGTCATCCAGCCGTCCCCTGTCCCAGTCCAGTCCCCATCCTACCTGTCGTCGCCCGCCTATAGCAACACCCACACCCAGATACAGCTTTCCTCACTCCTGGAGCCCAGCGCCGAGTCGCCCGTCATCAAGAAGACCCATGAGAGCCCGCCCCAGATGCCTACTCATGCTGGCCGCACCAGCGACCCGGACCCACTCGTGTCCGGTGCCAGCGTAGGCTATCCCTCCCCGGCGAATGCTGCCTCACCCCCCCAGCGTGCGCCGAGCATCCGCAGCAGGCACTCGTTCAGCAACAACTGCCCCCCGCCGCTCCCACACGGCCGGGAGTCTGTAAGCAGTGCCACCAACGGCCGCGAGGGGTCCATCCCGGAGGGCCTGAAGCTGCACAACTCGCTATACAAGGCGCCTTCGGGCGACTGTCGCTACCGGTGTCTTGACCCCGTTCTTCCCTACCTGAGGGAGATAATCCCGGCGTCAGTGGCATGCGACCTCCTCGATGTCTACCTCACAGAGCCGGGCAGCTCCCTCTTCCGCTGTGCCTCGCCGTACATCCTCACCCGTATCTTCCGCAAGACCTCTCTACTGCATCCCACTCACCCGCGACAGACAACCCCGGCGTTGTTGGCCACGATGCTCTGGTGTGCCGCTCAGACGGCCGACATAGTGCTACTCCACGTCCCGGGGTCTCGAGCTAAAATCTGCAACGCCCTGTATGACCTAGCTACCGCTCTGATATCGGACAGAGACCCGGACCGGTGGCGGAGGATACACGGTAGGTAGCCCTCTCCCGAGGCAACGCTGGAGGCGCGTACGGGCTAACAATAAGCAGGTGGCCTGCGCGTCGAGAGCGATCAACCACAGACAGGCTACGAGTTTTCATCAGCCCAGCCCCTGCTGACTGCCAAGAACGAGCCCGCCGGCGCCATCGATGATGTGCTAACATTCATCCTCTTGTCGATCGCAGTCTCTGGGGGCGACTTCAAGAGCGACTGCTTCAAGTGGTGGAGCAAGGCGGTCCGGCTGGCCTTCTCGTTGGAACTCAACCGTGAGGACGAGCGGTGTCTGGCCACCGTGTCTCCTTGTGCGAACCCCTTGTGCTCCTGCAAGCGCGAGCAGGAAGCATTCTCATTGCCAGGCATAGAGGCGAGGGAGGAACGGAGGAGGGTCTTTTGGCTGCTTTACTGCCTCGACCGGCACCTGGCCTTGTCATTCAACCGCGTCCTCGACATACCGGACCCATATTGTGAGGTTTATGGTGAGTCGAACTCTCTGTGGTCTGTCGTGCTGGACCGCGTGTGAGAGAGACGATCTAACCAGCAGCAGCTCCTCTGCCCGAGAGCGTCTGGGAGAATCTAGACACTATAGCACCCAAAGACATTCCACCTCGCGTAGTTGGTGCTTCATCCACCATCACCGGCACAGGCTTCTTCGAGTATTTCCTGCCGCTGATGAGCATTCTCGGCGATATAATCGAAGTGCACCACAGGAGATTCCACCCACGTCTGGGTATGGTCGACGACACACACGCGGTGGCCATCATCGGCGATCTCCTCGCCAACTGTGAAGCCAGCATCGACAAACTGCGCCAAGAGATCGAGGTTGTCGACTTCGCCGCGCCGATGCCCACGCCGGTCGCCGCGGGGCCCAGCATCAAGGACCTCATCTCCGGCTACACCAACGTGCCACCTCAACCGCCGCCGCCGCCCCCAACGACGACAACAACAGCAGCAGCCACGCGCGCCAAGGACCGGTCCCGCCTGCAGCTCGTAACAGCGTACTCGACGCACATCCTGCACGTGTTGCACGTGCTGCTCCACGGCAAGTGGGACGCCATCTCGATGCTGGACGACGACGACGACTGGATCACGAGCGCGCGGTTCAACAGCTGCGCGTCGCACGCCATCGCAGCGTCGCAGGCCGTCAGCCAGATCCTCAAGTTCGACCCGGAGCTGACCTTTATGCCGTACCTGTTTGGGATTTATTTGCTGCACGGGAGTTTTATCCTGCTGCTGTTTGCGGACCGCATGCCACGCGTCGGTCCGAACCAGAGCGTCGAGCTGGCGTGTGAGACCATCGTCCGGGCGCATGAGGTGTGCGTCGTTACGTTGAGCACCGAGTTCCAGGTGAGTCCTGCTGGTCCTTACTTAGCACGTGTCTGGCAGGTTTTTGATGATATATGAGCTCTCCATGCTGACACCCACGGCTAGAAAAACTTCCGCAAGGTCCTACGATCGACACTGTACAGCGTACGAGGCTCGAGTCCCACTGAATGGGAGGAGCACAAGGCCAGGCGCAGGGCTCTCTCATTGTATCGCTGGACAAAAGGGGCGAAGGGGCTTGCGCTTTAATATCTGCGCCCGGGGCTGTTGTTTGCACCCGAAGCATATAGCACATGTGGTGTAGATGGACCGGAGTAATGCTGCAAAGTCGCACATAAATATTCCAAATTGGGGAGGGGGGGGGGCACATCGGGTGGGATCATGATACCAGGCTTAGGACGGTTGTAACCGCAATATCATTCAATATTCATGACGTTCACTAGTGAGTTCACCTTGCAGGAAACTCAACTAGACAGCGCTGCATGAACGAGGATTATATCATAGGAAGAAAAAAATGTAGGGAGAGGAAAAGAAGGAGAATAAAAACATGCAACACCGGGCATTCGCTGGTCGTCACCGACCCAACTACTACTCCGGCGGTCAGTGGCTTGATTAGGGGAGAGCGGACGGGATCCCATATTTTCCACTGCCTGTGGTCGCATGTGTTTGGGTGTTCAGTTTGGAGATTATGAAGGAGGGAGGAATGTGGTGCGAGCTCACGATGGCTGGATGACTGGGCCAGAATTGGATGAGCATGTACCTGGTCCGTGCGCGACTGCAACCCTCGTCTGCTGGGGCCTGTGGAGGAAGCTGCCTTGCAGCTGCAACGTCAGAGCTTCAGCTTCTCATGCCAACCTACCGAGCTTCTACTTACTGCACGTATTTCGTGGCGACTTCTTGCGATTCCCATCCAAGACAATCGCTTTAATCGATCGCTCGCAAGGCCTCGCCATCACCATTAGACGACCGGTCCACATGGAGTAAACACACAGAACCACTAATCTCCCCGCCCAACATCAATTAAACAGGCGCTGGCCCGCGCAAACCGGCACGATGCTCCTCCCGTCATCCCTCACGGCCATCACTGCCCTCCTTGTCCTCCCCGCCGCCGTCCGCGCCGTCTTCAAAGATGAGGTCGGCGATTTGGACTTCCACTACGAGCTCCTCGGCCTTCCACAGCGCGAAACCACATTCTTCCACCGGCCGCGGCCCGAGGATAAGGCCAGCTTGTTGTACACCCTCAGCGACGTCGGCGTCCTCGGCGCTGTGAATCCGAGTAGCGGCGGCGTGGTGTGGAGGCAGCTAGTGGGTGATATCAACGCGACCACGAATGGCGGTGGATACCTTAGGGCCGGCGACGGGGAGACCTGGGTCGCCGGCGCGTTCGGCAGTGCCGTGCACGCCTGGGAGGCCGTAAGCGGCCGCAATGTCTGGTGGAGGGAGTTCGCTGGGCATATCAAGGACCTCGAGGTAATGGAGGTGACAGAGAAGGGCCGCAAAGATGTCCTGGCCCTGTACACCGAGGATGGGTCCACGACCCTGAGGAGGCTGAACAGCGCTGACGGTAGTGTTGTCTGGGAGTTCAAGGAGACGAGCAAGGACCTTCCACTGCAGGTTAGCACCAATGTCGAGAAAGTCTTCGTCATCAGCCTGCACGGAAACCTCCTGTCCTACAGCCTCAAGGTCACCATACTCGACACCCTGACGGGCAAGCGTCTGGACGAGATCAGCATTGGCACCAAGGGCGATGTCAACGGCGAGAAGGACGTCATGTTCGTGGGCGCCAATTCCGCCGCGCCCATCGTCGCCTGGGCCGATGAGGCTCTGACCAAGCTCCGGGTCAACGTTCTCGGCACCCGCAACACCCAGGAGTTCCCACTACTCGCCGACACCATCTCGGTCGAGATCCACGCGCCCCACCTGGCGCAGTCGCAGCCGCACTTCCTCGTCCTCGCCCGCACAAAGATCGGCACCAAGGCCGAGATCTTCCATGTCGACCTGAAGACCAACGCCATCAAGCGTGCGCACGAGCTGCCTCACCTCGCGGGCCCGGGCGCCGTCTCCACCAGCTCCGACGGCGCCAACGTTTATTTCACCCGCATCACCGAGAATGAGATGACTCTGGTGTCCTCGGGCTCGCAGGGGGTCCTCGCCCGCTGGGACGTCAAGACTGGCAACTACAAGGCAGGCTCGGTGCACGCCGTGTCTGAGGTCATCAAGAAGCCAGGAGACGAGTTTGCGGTCCGGTCGGCAGTCGTGACTGATGCGGACGACTGGGTCCTGCTACAGAACGGCAACCTGGGCTGGTCCCGCCCCGAGGGTCTAAGTGCTGGTGTCGCTGCCGCCTGGGCTGAGATCCCCGAGTCTGAGGACCTGGTCAAGACCCTTGAGGCAGAGGCCCATGATAACCCTCTGTCTGCTTACATCCACCGTGTGACCAGGCATTTCGATGATCTGCAGTACCTGCCGGGCTTCCTTTCCTCGATCCCTGAACGCCTCTTGGGCAGCATTATCGGCACCGATGCTTCGAAGAAGAACACCCTGTCCCGGGACACATTTGGCTTCAACAAGATCATCATCCTCGCCACTAGGAGGGGTAGGCTCTATGGGCTTAACGCTGGTGACCAGGGAAAGATGCTCTGGACGCACAGGGCCTACAACCTCGCCCCTGGAGAGACCTGGGATGTCAAGGGTATTGATGTTGATGATGCCAAGGGGCTCGTCACTGTTCGCGGCTCAACAGGTGACTATGTCATTGCCAAGACGGACACTGGCAAGATCACCGAGACCACAGCCCCTGGATCCCGATCACCTGTGCTGAGTACCGTCAAGGTCGACACTCCTTCCGGGAAGTTCTTGCTCTCTGTTGGTGCTGATGGCAAGGTTGGTGACATACCCGCTACTCTGGCGCCGAAGCAAACCGTTGTCGTCCACGCTGCCGATGGTGAGCTGAAGGGGTTGAGGTTTGTCGTTGATGGCACAGAAGCCCACGAGGAGACTGTATGGACCTTTTCGGCTCCTGGATCCCAGCGAATTGTCGACATTGCGACCCGGTCACCACACGACTCCGTCGCCTCGATTGGCCGAGTCCTCGGAGATCGAACAGTCAAGTACAAATACCTGAACCCCAACACGGCAGTTGTCGCCACTGTCGACGATGCTGCTTCAACGTTCACAACATATCTCCTGGACACTATTTCCGGAGAGATTCTGTATTCTACAACTCAAGAAGGAGCTGACACTGGCAAATCCGTGGACTGCGCCATCTCCGAGAACTGGTTCGTCTGCTCCTTCTTTGGGCAGTACGAGCTCCGAGACATCACCGGGCAGAGTCTCAAGGGCTACCAGCTGGTCGTCTCCGACCTCTACGAGTCGGACCTCGCAAACAACAGGGGCCCGCTGGGCGAGTCAGCCAACTTCTCCTCCCTCAAACCCATCGACACACCCACCGGCGGCCCGGCACTGCCCTCGGTCGTCTCGCAGACTTTCATCGTCGCGGCGCCCGTCAGCGCGCTCACCGTAACGGAGACGAGGCAGGGCATAGCCACCCGCCAACTGCTGGCCTACCTGCCCGAGACGCATGGCATCTACGGCATCCCTCGCCACATCTTAGAACCCCGCCGCGTCGTGGGCCGCGACCCCACCCCGCAGGAGGCGGAGGAGGGCCTCATGAAGTACCACCCTGCCGTCGAGATCGACCCCAAGTTGATCATCACGCACGAGCGGGATGTCCTCGGCGTCCGGCGCATCGTTGCTGCGCCCGCTGTCGTGGAGAGTACCAGTCTTGTGCTCGCGTATGGCATTGATGTGTTCGGGACGCGCGTCGCGCCCAGTTTTGTGTTTGATATTCTCGGGAGGGGTTTCAACAAGGTTTCCCTGCTCGGCACGGTGGTGGCGCTGACAGCTGGTGTGATGGTTCTGGGTCCGATTGTGAGTATTTTCCCATTTTCCCCTTTCCTTCAAACCGCGGTAACGTTGCGCAAACAAGAACCTTTTTCACTGACCATCCCTACGCGCACAGGTCCGGAGAAAACAGATCAACATGCGTTGGAAGCCGACGCAATAAGCTATAGATCATAGATTTCGCGGGCGCGCTGTAGAATTATCACGGTGGTGCACATTTAGCGGTGCTATGAATGCAGAAGCAATGTATTTGAAGTTTACGCGAAAACACTTCTGGCACCCTCCAACGCACTGATATCCTCAGTCTGCTGATGTCGACGTCGAACCTGCTCTCCTCAACGTGCGGCCCCTTCTCACGCGCTTCCCATCAACTACCAACGATGGCCTGCTTGTCTCGTCGGTGTCAATATCAGCTTGGTCGCCAGCTTTCCCGCGACGACTGAAAGTGATCTTCCCACTCACAGCCACAGCCTTCTTCTGGCCGGACAACCCACCGCCGTCGTTGTGGTTGGCAGCCAAACCGGAGTCGGAGCCACCCTTATTGAACTGGTCACTCGGCGCAACATTTTGTTTCATCTTCCTCCTTGCCGGGGCAGCGACTTTCTCCGCAGCCCTCTCTGCAGCCCTCCCCTTCTCCTGGTCCGAAATCACCATGTTATCCACCCGCCGGCTGAGCGCATCTAAAGCGACCTTCAACCCGGCGTCACGACGAGACCCCCCACAGCCCTCCTCGACAACATCCCCGCGCCCCTCATGCCGCCCTCTTCCTCCAGCAACACTATCCAATAACACCCCCAGAATGTCCCGAGCATCCAAGCCCGCTGATGAGTCACCTGTTCGATCTCGGTCCCGGTCCCGGTCCTGGTCCCGGTCCCTGCGCCTCGCCCTGTCCATAAGCTCCATCATCATAGCCTCGCGCCGATGACTTGCGTCCGCATCCGCCATCTGCCGCTCGCTATCTCGCCGCCGCTCCCGCTCCACGAGGCCTAGCCTCCCGTCATCGGCATCGTCCCTGTGGTAGCGGCGCCTGTGTGCGTGTCTGCTTCGCCTCCGCCCCCTCCTCCTGTCGTCATTGCTGAGATGGTAGTGGTGTGTGTGCTTCGGCTGCTGGTCGTACGGGTCGATGGCGGCAGGTGTGGCTAGAGGGACGGGGAGCACTGCGGTAGGCTGGATAGGAGCGGTTCCGCCCTCCTCGACCTCCTCAATGGTCCCGCCCGGGCCGACTGTGTCCCCTGGCCCGTTATTTTGGTTACCGTTGGGCCCGCCGTAGCGCCAGGGGGAGTTCTGGGAGCCGGTGGCCCAGTTTGGGATTGCGCTCGAGTGCTGCTTGGTTGTTTCCCTTATCAGCGCAATGGTTTCGATGTGTAAACTTTAAGTGAAGGAGATGGAGAAGGGCTGTAAAGGGATACGAACGAAAGTAGAAAGGGACATGGTCAACAATAAAATAGAAATTGAAAAAAAAAATCAAAAAAAAATGGGTTGACATTTAAGAAACATTCGGTTGGTCAACGTACCCCAGGACCCCAATACTCATCCTCTTGATGCACAGTCGGCGTCGTCGTCATAACCCCTACACTACAACCATCACCACAGCAACCGCCACCACAACCATCCTCGCATCGTCGCCCCCGCCGCCCCGGCGGGTCCCCGGCCAACCATCGGCCAAACCGTGGGACTATGCACCGACGCGGGGACCGCGCGCTCGTCCTGCTATGGTGATGATGGTGGTGGTTCCCATGCCCATGCCCATGCCCATGCCCATATCCACGGCCATGGCCACAACCCGTGCTCCGCACCCGCTCGCCCCCCTGATAGTGGAACCGGCGGTATCCATATCTACGCGGCTGCTGCTGCTGCTGCTGCTGTGCTTGCGCTTGCGCTTGCTGGAGCTGTATCTGCGGCACCACAGTCCCCGTCGCGGTGGTGACGAGCCCAGCTGCCCCTACACCTCCCAGCCCGGGAGCGGTCACCCACGGCGAGGAGGAGGCGTAGTATGACTCTGGATACGCAAGCACGCTTCCCGACCACCACGGCCTCGTCGTCGTCCTGCCCGCGCGGTGCCGCGGCCGGAACGAGATGCGGCTGTGGTAGTATGCGTTTTCATCGTCGCTGTCGGAGGATGAGGAGCACGAGGACCCGGTTGTGGAGAGCGTAGAGTCTGTTTCCGAGTCGGAGGGATAGTTGTGGTGGTGGTGGTGCCTTGGCCGTCTGCTTCTGGGCGGGTGGAAGACGAAAGCGCCGGTCTGGTTTGGTGTTGTGAGTTCCATTGCTGAGTTTGCTCGTGGGTGGAAGACCACGGCGGGATTTGGGTGGTTCATTGTTGCTAGTTCCATGCAAGTGGCGGCTGCTCACGATGTTGTAGAAAGTTGGTTGAGATTTCTGTTGTTACGATTCTTTACGCCGCGTCTTCTTCAACTATGGAGCCTCGTGCTGTTTTACTTCCACGGTGGAAGATGCTGGAACAAAAAGATAACATCCACTCTTCTGTCCATCAGACCCGGCTGCTCAGCCGCCCTGACGAAGACGATTTTGTGCCGTGGACAAATAGAGAGCCGCCCGATTGCGTGGGGCTGGGTGCGTTTGGGTCCAATCTTGTCTGGAATACTCTCTCACGCCTTCTGGGTTGTCCGTTTGACCCGGAGGCGCTCGAGTGAGCGGTCTCGGTCATCCATGGTGTCGGTATAAGGAATTAGCCGTGCGTCTACTTATTTGTTTGCGTGTTTGTTTGTTGTTTGTTTCGTCCGGACGAGTGGAAGTCTCCGGCCTGAACGGGTCGACTTGACCGCGTCCTCGTCTGGTTTTTTCAACATCAGCGGACGAGGCGAGCACCTTGTTTCAAGTGTCCAATTGCCATACCGCGGCATCAGGTGGAGTAGCGAAAGTCGAAGTTGCGCCGAAAGGCAATGTGACAGACTTATAGCCCCTCTAAGTCGGGCTGTGTTGTCCGGGATGTGGTATAAAATATTTGATGCCATGTTGTTCGAAGGACCATTTTTGAATCCATTCTTACTTGTCCTTAGCCCTAGAGGTCGGACTCGCCCGGATGGGATGAAGGGAGGCATGTTTATATTTGCATCTGTAGCTGGGCCTTGGCTACTCTGACTGCGGCTAACAAGGCTCTTGCGGTCGCACGAGACATCTACCGAGAGGACGAGGGGTGACAAGGACGGATAGACGAGGTACACACTCTGGCCGGGCAAACACTCAGGTTGAGTTACTTACCTACCTACCCAGAAAATGAGGGACGAGGCACCTGGGTGCGATACAACGAGTCAGTACGAGGAAACGATTCAACATTCTACTTTGGTCCTGTTCTAGAATTCTTAAAACCATATTGATTCCGACGACCACCTGGCCGGGTTGGCCAGAGCAGCACGAGAGCTACGGGCATCACAAGACGCCCAGCTTGCAATCTCGTAGGGTATCTATAGATGCATGTGTCACGCCTATATTGTTCACACTGCCAGTGCTCTACCATCATCATCAAGACACTTAGTAAGAACGACTGTGGGATAACAATACAAATATACTCAACCCTAGCCAGCCTGGACCACTTCTACATCAGCACCTTTCGACACCAAGTACGCTCCCAGAGTCTTCATGATATTCGCAGTTTTGGGCCGTGGATTTGCTCATTAGACATAAGAAGGAAAAGGAAGCGGGACGGGGCGGGTTTGTTTGGCTTGTGCGATGGTTTACATGGTACCGTTCACCACATCAGAAATACGCGTCAAGCACTTGAGAGCGACCACGCTGAAACCTCATCCAGACACGCGTCTGGCGCGACGACCACCCGGTTGGTACGGCCAATCCGTCCAATACCAGCTCAAGCGTGGTCCAAAGAAACTTCCGGACTACCACAGGCTTGTGACCCGGGAGGCTTAGCGTTTTCGGAAGGGGATATCATAGGTTGGTCGGCAGGCCTCGAGCTTCGAGCTTCGAGCTTCGAGCTTCGGGCTTCGACCCGACGTGGACATGGCGCCCGGGCTCGCGCACGCGCGGGTTGCCCACAACTACACTAGGTGGAGATTGCTCGGGAAGTTGAGCCCCCCGGCGCGAACTGATGTTTTGCAATACAGTGATAAAGCTATAGGTAACCAGTGGGGCGCGACAGATCCAACTTAGAAGGGCCAACATGAATCAGGAAGGCCTCGCTACCTGTTGCACATGTGCTCTGAGGATTGAGACGTGGCGGGAAAGGCTGACGCCCACCACCTCTAGTAATGTTCGCGGCGTATTTCTGTTGCATTGGGGTCTGTGGAATTACTGATATGACCCGCGATGCAATCAAGACGCGAGAGCATAAATTTGGTCATACACGACCGCGACGACGTTTCAAGGCCCCATGGAATGGTCTGGACCGCGGCATGGAGTTGCCTGCAGTAGTGTCCTGCAACCGGGGCATACAGTTGTATCCAGCCCATTGGGATGGTGTGCGGCCTCGACAAGGTAGCTACTTCCAGGATTGGTCCGACTTCTGAGAGGCAAGGAACGGATCCCGTAATAAGAAGATCAGAGATCCATCATTGATGTAAATTAACAGAGAAATACACCGTACCACTAAGTAATGATAGATTTGAATGATACTTCAGACAGCTGCGTTATATTTAGAAAATGTACCACCAGTTGACAGTAGGTGACTATTTTAAACCTGTGAGGTGGATATTTGCTTAGTAGGGAGAACTTTGCAAGGTTATGTTAGACTAGCAGAGGTTCGAGGTCGCTGTGGGACAAAGATTACTTGGGACAAAGATTAGGGAATCTAGGGATCAGTCCTCCACGGAAAATGTTAGCAAGCGGAGCCTAACGAAGTCAGATGGTCCGGCACAGTCGAGAGGGGAAAGCAGGCTCGGTCACACTTCTCGGCTCGCCATCTGCCGGCTAAGAAACAAAGTCACAGCCATTGAAGGCAAGGCTGTAGGAAGGGCGTCGACTACCTAGGGACTCCCCCCCCCCCCAAGACCCCCGTCACCGGTCAAGGTGCTGAGGTCTGTCTGATGATGGAAGAAGGGTGTCCTTGGCGAACACAGGATCCCTCGGACGCCTGCTCTGCATTTTCGAGGTCGTCCCCTGGCCCTACCGTTACTTAGATGGGCAATCCGCGTTTGGAGCTATTCCGGCTGTCAAAACTTCCATTGTGACCCAACGTGAGCGAATGCCAAGACAGCGACCTCGGACGGTCGTCAAACACGACTTGTATGTACGGAGTAGAGGCTCCTGGCAGCCCGACTGGCCTGGGTCTGGGGCTGGGAGGAGCGGTTGGCACGAGACACCTGTAGCAGTGTTTCAAAAGACCCGCGGAAATGACCGAATGGCGACGGGCCGTTTCATCGAGCTTCGTGTTGTGTCCCAGGCCGGGACTCTCAGCGGTGCCAGGCTACCATGGTGGAGGGCATAGTCCATGCTGTACCTGGGGATGTGGTCAGAATGATGGCCAGGTGGCCAGGGTGAGATTGACGATCTGATATATGTGTGGCTGCATGGTTTTGGCAGATGTGTGGTGGACAGTACCGAACTGGCGGGTTCCGGATCGGCTAAGCACATTAGGTGGAAGCCATCCACAATTATTGATGAATCTTGCCGAAACTGGGCTTCGGTGTTCCAGGTGTAGCAGTGCAGTGCCTTGTGAGATGATTCTTCTGGTGGTTGGCAGGCCACTCGTCGTGCAGTTTCGCATACCGGTATGGGACATGAGAGTCCTCTCCTCTCGCGCTGCTCTTGTGAAGCTGGCTGGTCACGGACCAGAATACGGCAGAGAACGCCTGGCCCTGCACTTGGATCTCACCTGCTCGGCGTGGTGTCGTGCAACGGCGCACGAGTCCAGGCAGAAGCGAGGGTTGTCTGCACTGACAAAGGTCTTCGCCGAGGCTCGTGTGGGGCAGCCAGGCTTACTTACATACATGTTTGCTTTCGGCGGGCGGCCGGTTTGTTGAGGTGTATTCCGTAATAAGTAGCGGGAAGGAAGACCTAGAGAGACTGGTACATACCTCAGGCAAGGACCTACGGGGAGAACGTGAGTCGGTGCGTCATTCATATGTCCCTTCCTTCTGCTTTGGGATTCCCTTTTTTTTTCTTCTTTTTTTTTCTTTTCTTTCTTTTTTTTTTTGGGGGGGGGGGTTTCTTCCGGAACACATTCAACACATGTCAATCTTGCCAGCCCGGCTGCTCTGTGCTTTACTGCAGGTGTGTAAATGGTGTGCAAATTTATTTGACTCCCCCGCGATCCGTCTTCACTGCTTCTCTGGATTTTGGACTGAGTTCCCGGATCATCAGCCGAGCAAGCCTGGGGGGCCGGGCACAGGCCACGCACTTGACAAACAAGCTCGACGCTACTCTGGAGGAAGGCCCACCTCCAACTCCCGCTACTTGTGCCCTGCGACAGGGCGGACGGACATGGTTGGTTGCAGGGCGACAGAGGCCGGCCCTCAATCAGCAGTATAGCCGTACTGTTAGGTCGCCGGTCGTGAATGGCAGGTGGCTCATTCAAGGACTGTCTGATTGTCATCCTTTACAAGAAATTAATTGAGCATGACTACCATAACACGTCGACCATCTCATCACTCTATATAAGACACGAGTACCGTCTGGCAGTCTGGGTAGACAATGGTGGTGCGTGCGTCGAAATCTTGGGCCCCCTGTTGGGTTACTCCTTGTTGTGCCTACAGTGTAGGTACATTAAGTGGGTAGGCAGGCTAGCCATGTTCTCGTGCAGCGGCCCCATACCTGACATGACAATCCCGCGTCTGCGGGAAGTCGACTGATCCACTTTGGTTCCAATTCCATGTTCGTCCATCACTGGCAACTTGCCTGCCTGCCTTGGGGCCGTATCTCCAAGACAATTGAAATGCCATGCTGACATGTGGGCCTCGGCTGTCTGTCAGAAACGACCAAGCAAAAAGGAGGGGGGAGATCAGAAGGGAAGGGCGAGGAAAGGCCCAAAAAAGTGGGATGATGCGATGCTGTGCGATGCGAGGCATGAAAGGCCCAGGCAGGCAGGCATGCATTCAATGTTGTGCCTCGGTGAGATATGAGATGAATGTGTCTCTGATGGTGTGTGCAGCTCTTGCCCGCCTTGTCCGCCATGCCCGCCATGCCCGCCCATGCAACCAACCCCCTGTGCAACTCGTCCATCGAACGGCGCAATCAGAGTGAGATACACTACACACCTATTGTCTCACCGGTCCCTCCCTCTACCAAACTTGCTAGCACCCGCCAGTCCGCTTGACCAGCGAATCACCGCTGGCCTTGGAAAGCTTATCCACGCCCTGTTCTGGACCGACTGGTCGACCTCGCGCAGGTGCTCTCTCCACTGCTATGGGTTTCCTGTCGTTGACTGTGCGCAGTACTAGAATATAGTACTCGCGCAGGTACCCAGGTATATCGAATCGCGTCCGGTTCCAGCCAGTATCCGCTGATTTCGTCGCAGTTGTCAACGAAGGGCTGAAAAATTACCGACCAACTGCAAGGGGTGCCTTGCAGTGTTTGGGGCCCAATCTCAATCTCAACGTGCCCAAGGCCCCAGGTGGGCGTGATTTGCCCCGTTTCGAGTCCGCATGGGGCAAGGCGCCATCGTGCTCCCATCTGAGACAGGACAGGGCTGCCCCCGAGTCTGAGCCAACCCCAACCCCATTCATCACAACCCCGTTATTATTAAACTGGCCTCGATGTGCACAACTCTGGCAAGGTATGCATCGAACCAGTGGATGATCGAGTCCATCTTGCACAGTTCAATTTGTTTTGTTGAGCACACTCCAATGGGGGTTCTGCCCGGAGATGATTTGTATGTCTGGCCGGGACTGGCTGACTGGATCGCAACGACAAACCCCCAAATGGGGCTTCTTCAAATGTTCCGGTGGGTGGGTGGGAGAACAAAAACGGCGACACCACCACGGCGATGGGGAAGAGCTAGCCCTGCTATCTCCCTCCTTCCCCAAGTCCACGGCAGTGAGACAAGTACACAGTACAGGCAATGCCAGGTGCCAGGCCTCCCCGCCATGATAAGACCTCATGATTGGCCCGATAGAGGGTCGCAAGGCTCCTTGATCAATGGGAACCCACTTTGCGGAGTCCCAGGTCGAAACATGACACTTCCGAACTACTTTTCTGGCTACATATGCTTTGGCGATGACAAAAGTTTCCGGAACAATCTCTGAAGTTAGCTGCCTGTTCCTGTTCCGAGAGGGCCAGGGAACAGAAACATGCACATGTATACTTACAGACCGGACAGCCCGGTGAGCGATGAGAATAGGCGTCAATTGATGTACAGAGAGAGGTACCTAGGTACAAACGTGGGTATCCTGTCACATGCTGCTTCTGGTTGCTGCTGCTGAGCCTGCTCCTGCTGTTGGACCTGCGCGGCGGTGCGAAAGCTTGAATGGTCTCGGACCGCTTACATAACGAACGCGAACGGTCTGGACCAAGGCATGCGACCGGGGCGTCATTGGGCGGCTGGTCAATCAGGGCCCCACATGGCGCGGAGGGCCTGCGCTAGCGCGACACGCTAGGCATGCAAGAGGGTGGCCACCGTGCCTGTCGTGTCCTGGCCCAAGCCTGGAACCTGTCCAGCCTGCATTGGGCTGGTCTTTATTGGGCAAGTCGGGCTGGTAGTGAGTGAGGTGAAAGTAGGTACCGCTGTATGCAGCGAAAACCCCACGCGTCACGCCTTTCTCTGGTGTGTCCTAGACTTCTCGTCCGGCTCTGCTCTTTCCATCCTGGTCCACAATCATCACCACAATTAATAGGTACCAATATCATCATTTCATCATCCACCATCAACATCTTCCAAATAGTCGTGAATCCGGTGCCACCACCGCCCACCGCCATCAAGCCCCCTCCTCCTGGTCACAAGCCCAATAGTCCTCACCAGCTCATTCCTGGCAGCGGCGTCAGCAGCACCAGCGCAGGCAAGCAACGACCATTGGCATGGGCATGGGCATGAAGAAGCAATTGCACACATCAATCCCCTGCATTATGTCTCGTTCCCGGTCCAAGGTCAGAGGCACTATGGCTGCAGGTTGCAATTCAACAACGGCCGACCCCCTGACTTCAGTGCAAAGAGTCGACTCAACCATCCCATCGCATCAACGGTTGTCACTCCAGCAGATCCCCAAATCTAGCTGCGAGGTACGAGGGCTGGGGGCACGGTAACTTGTTCAGAGCAGCGCAACCTGGGGACCTCAAACAACGTTGCCCCCCTGACCTTGATAATGACCACCACCAACCTCAACCCAGATTTGAACATTCTGAACTCGATGGTACAGCACCGTAATAATCCGACGTCCCGACTCGATTCGGGCCTGTTCGGCCACCCAGTGACGAGGTGACGAGTCCCCCAAGCTCGAGCCCGTGAGACAACTCCCGCCCGTCCGCAGGCGATAGCGTAGGGCCAGGACGGAAAGCCTTCCCCGGCTTGTTAGCCCTCGTCGCCTGGCGGGGATAGCGGCCAGCCAGTCAGAGGAGCTGATGGCCTCGATGTTCTTGATTGCCAAAGCCCAGCACCCATGTACCTACAGATGTACCTAGCTTTGCTCTGGCTGTAGCTCGGAGAAAGACACACACAATTCCTCTCCTTCCCTCCCTCCCTCCCTCCCTCCCTCTCCCTCTCTCGGGCTGATTGATCATCACGAGCTGGTGGCTCGGTCCGGCCGCAGTATTCCATCGTGATCTGCCTGTCAGTCCGTCCCGGAGCCAAGAGAAGAGCAGCTTCTTGTCCGTCGCTGCCGGGCCCCCGCTAGGGATGAGTGTATAATAAACAGCGTGTATGTGCGTGAAGTGTGCGTGTACACGTGTGGGGGAAATAGGGACCGGGGACGGCCACACAAGTACTTTGGGGTGTGGTCCGCCCTTGGTTGGCGTGTTGTGGGAATGGTGAAGGCAACCGGAGCGAGAGGTACAACCACAGTAAGTACGGATAAGTGGGTTAGGTACGGCGGCGGCGTCTCTTTGTGGTATGCCTACGAAGTGGTGCCCTCCTTCGCCTGTTCAAAGAAACAGGCTGTGACAGGCCTGTACCTGGGGATCCTTTTGGTCTGTGAGACGGAATCGGAAGACATCAAGGCTCTTCCTTGGAGGCACCCTCAACTCGACCAACCACACCCCCCAACAAACCCCGGGCCTCTCTGATTATTAGGGACTACCCAGTCTGCCAGTATATGCGTTCAGCTGTGCTTGCCTTACACCTCGTCGTCCCGTGGCTGTAATAAACCCTGCCAGGGCTCGTCTTATTTCTTACCGTGCTGCTCCTGCCACTGCTGCTGCTCGGGTTGCAATAGAAGGCAGAGAGAGACATTCTCCTAAGCCATCAACACATGTCACAAACCAAGCATATCATAAGTGCATCCAGTGTACTTCCACATGATCAACCCTAAATAACAACCTTTGGTACCTAGATAATCTGTGATTTGGTCGTGAGGCAGAAGTATGTATCTCGGTACCTAGCAGCTGGCAGCCGACATTGGTTGTGTGCAAGTACTGCAGTAGTAATAAGCGACTGATTGCAGCGAAGAGCAGGGTCGAGAGTTGCCTAGGTACCTAGGTACAACGGGCATAATACAAAAGGTACATTACCCTGAGTACCCGCCTCCACCACCCACCCACCTGGCGAAACCCACGCGCTCACTTA
>MAVT02000562.1:0-27197 GCA_001702395.2 Diaporthe helianthi
ATAAGTGTATAAGTTACTACTTATACAAATTTGTATAAGTAGTTGTTACAACTCTGCCTATATAAACTAATCTCTCGCTTAGTTCATAGGAATTAAGTTAAATCTCATCGATCTTAGTAGACGTAGTTTAAAAGTAGTCTACGCTAGTACTTTAATTAAAGTAACTACTAAATATAGAAAAAGTATAGCTATAGATATATAAGTAGGGCTTTAGATATAACTATAGTTTCCTCTTTCTTTCCTTTTTCTTCTTCCTTCTCCTATTTATTTATATAGTTTTTTAGCTACTAAATATTTTATTAAAAGCTTATAACTCATATATAAAGACTTTAATATCTTATCTTCCGTACTTTATATATTTCAGTACTCTTAAATATTTAATACATTAATAAATATACTATATATTAGCAATAACATTTATAATTTAAACTATTATACAGTTTATATACTCTTTCTAAGGCGGTATTATTTATATATACTAATTATACGCGTGTAATCTAAAATTCTACTTACTATATATAAGTAATATAAATTTATTTTTTATAAACCTACTAGTAAAGGATATAAGGGTAAATATAAATGTAATTAATATGTAATTTATATAATAGAATTAACGTAGGTATTTATAAAGCTAAAACATTTCTATAAAATTAGTTATTAAAGGGTAAAAATCGGGGTTTTTGGCGAGAAACGGTGATTTTGAAGGGAGTGGTGCGTGAAGTAGGCCGTTGACTTATATTTTATTCAGTGGTGGAATGCCCGCCGCATACTGTATGGGGGTGGCGATGTATCAAGAACGACAGCGACAGGCCTTTCCCGACATTGAACCGGCTGCCTTGTCACCTCGCGGCAAAATCTTATAGTGCCAAGCTCGGCATGGCGCAACGTTGGGATCTTCACCAACATCAGTCACACACCAGCACTAGCCCACTCTCCACTTGAAACCCTTCAGCTCCTTTGGCTGGGGAATCGTGCACCTTCCGAGCTTCAAGGCCCTGATGGAATCTGACTGGGTCACTGTCAGTGAGGGCCGTGGCCGGCGAGAGGCACTTGCATCGTCAGCAGATGAGTCAACAGAGGCCTCACACGGCGAGAATGCGCTACCCGCAGAACCGATAGAGGGCCAATCGGCCTTTTGGATACCAAGAGCAGCCACTGACGGGGCACTGCTTGCAGCCTGGGTGTTTGCGCGGCAGAACGACTGTCTAAAGGGGGCACAGGCCCTGACGTTCACATTCTTGGGCAGCCGTGGGCCCGGCCGCATACACGCGACGTACCTCGTGGCCAACATGATATCACCCATGTTGATCTGGACGGTGGAAGCGAATCGTGGGGTGTCGAGGCCGGAAAAGGGGACGCTGTGAGTACAAATTAAATGCGGGCTTGGCACCAGTACTTACGTTTGAAAGTTGACCTGTTGACATGCCTCGTCTCACTTATCAGGCTTCTTATTGCGGCAGTGGTTACACAGATCAGCGGCATCGAGGGGACAGCACCGATGTGCTACCTTTACAGCATGGCTACTTGGGATGCTGAAAACCTATCCGAGGAGTATACGATACCTTTAGAAGTGGCCCAGGCAGTCCTGCCAGCAACACTCCTGGGCTACGTCCTCCCTGCCGCGCTGATGAGCCTGGTACCATTGACAGCGACTGGTATTTCCCGGACCTTTTTCAACATCCAGAGCTCCGTCGTCTATGCCTTCATCTCAGCCCCAGTGGCTGTGCCTCTTTTGACGAAGCTGGTATCAAGTGTGACACGCCAAGTCAAACGCAAGGCTTCTGGTAAAGGTGACAAGGCGGCAATACCTCGAGACAAAAGGCCATATCCGGCTCAAGATGCCCTCGAGACAGTGCAGTCCTTGAAGTCGGCCTACGGAGTGTCATTCGCCATCCAAGCCACGCAGCATCTGTACACCATCGCTCGCATTCTCATCCAGACACCGAGAGGCCAGCGATCATTTGCCGCTGTGGTGGGGAATTTGTTTACCTGTACAGCTGTTCCACGACAGAGGTTTTCGAGCCTCGCCCTCTATTCTGTCGCAACGCTGGGATACGGGCTGTACACGGTATGGGAGCTCCGCAGGCGCGGCATGGTGTCGGGCAGGGACGCAAAGAGGGCGGCGGCTGGGGTTCTTGCTGGGCAGGTCTTTTTTGGGCCTGGGGCGACATATGTTGGTCTGTGGTGGTGGCGGGAAGGTGTTTTGGCTAAATTGCGACAGCGGACGTGAGAAATATTCTTTGACACGGCCAGTGTCTGTCTCTGGTTGGCCTGGACAGGCTTTGGGTTTCTTGACTAGGGTACTATGATCCAAAATACTCTACTATCTCGAGAGCGTGGGTTACGTATCTTTTCAAAGATGCAATGCACTTCAAAGAATCACCCTACGGCTGTGCAGGCCGTTCATCTGTTGGGGCTTCACTTTCCGGCTCCCGTGTGTCACTCGCACCAGCTTCGAAGGCTGCGTCGGGCGAGGTGTTCGAGAGTGTCCGTCGGTCTACCCTCCTCCTCCAGGGCCGGTACACCAGCACTGATCCCAGCCCGACGACGAGGAACAGTCCGCATATGCTGCCACCAATGATCTCAAAGTTGTCTCCGATTGCCTCGACGCCGTCCCAGAAGCTGCCTTGTGGCTCGGCGACGTTCAGTACGAGCGTGAGGACCTGAATGACTCCGATGAATGCGGACACCACGATAGTAATACCAGTCAACACAATCGAATAGTACAAGATGGCGATGTGGTCCCTCGAGAAGGCCTTGGAGGTGTATAGGGCCATCATCAAGGCTCCGTCTGTCGTGTCGAGAAGACACATGCCAGCTTAAGACAGCCCATTAGCCATTGCGTGTACTTAACCGGAAGGATTGTCTACTAGACCCTTACCGGTAAATAAAACCGGGAAAACCAAGATCAACCACAGACTAGTGCCAGCAGCCCCTTGGATACTAGCAATACCGAGTATGGCAATCTCCGAGCTAGTATCAAACCCCAGCCCAAACATGACCCCAAGAGGGTACATCTTCCACGGGCGGTCGACAATACGGAACAGCTTCCGGAACAAATTCGCCAAGAACCCGACGCCCTCAAGGGACAGCTGCGCAGCCGCGGTGTCCTCCTCCCCAGGGCCCTGCGCCTCATCGCCGTCGCGGATCTGCCGTCTACGGCCCGCGAGGAGCGTCCTGAGCCTCTTGACGAGACGGAACAGCACCCACGCGTTGCCGGCACACAGGATCAGGAGGAAAGCAGCGCTAACGCTCGTGCCGACAATGTTGCCGACGCGCTGGAAGCCGTCGAAGCGGTCACGCAGGGCCCCGCTCGTGGCGGCGACGACGACGCAGGTGATGATGACGATGGTGGAGTGGCCCAGGCTGAACCAGGTGCCGACGCTGACGGGGCGCTGGCCCGACGCGATCAGGCGCCGCGTCATCAGGTCGATGGCGCTGATGTGGTCGGCGTCGAGGGCATGGCGGAGGCCCAGGGTGTAGGAGAGGACGGCAGACGAAATCAGCACCGGGTAGAAGTGCAGGATGATGCCGATGGCCACCCACACGATGATGTTGACCGAGATGAGGAGTAGGATCTGCCATACCACGGCCGGAGGGAGGGCTCGGAGGGGCTTCGGCAGCGGCAGGTGGATGTCCGGCCGGGAGAGGGAGAGGCGGGGCATGTCGGCGGGTATAATTTTTCTTGCAGGCGGACCCCCCTAATAATTCCGACTGTTATTTGGGAGTATTGGTCTGGGTGGGAGGGTATTAATTCGATGTGTGATGAAATTGGATGGACTGTACGGGATATTGGGCACTACTCAAGTGCTAGTAGTTTAAATCCGAGCTGACTACACGAGAAACTAAAGATACAGCAACATGCTCAGAAGGCATGGCGACGAACTGGCGGCACCGGATAGGCACACACAAATTTTCTCACGTTGCTCGCTCGCTAGTGACCGAACAGGTGCGAATGAGGGGTTCTACGTCGACCATTCTGCCGCTGATAAGCCCGGCCGGCCACATGCGCCGCCTACCCAAGTCGTTACGTGACCGACTGACTAAGGGATTTCAGTCGTGTAAAATGGGCAGCCATGTAGAGTAATAAATGTTCTGTCTTGGTAGCTCTCAAAATCCAGCGGAATGATGACTTCAGGGAGAGTCAGACCTATCCCATTGTGCATGATTTCAACTTGTTTGCAGTGGCTCACTCATTCACATCGGGAAGGGTGAGAATCAGATATCTCGGTGCGACTTCAGGATGCAAAATGACCACCCAGCAGGAATCCGGCAGGCCATAGCAGTGGGCCAACAGTATCTTGACCCCGTCACCGGAGACCTGGACGGGAATAATACCAGTCACTTAACATAATATATCTCAGGCACTGTGGGACTGCTCATCTGACTCCTTACTCCCCTTCATAATAACGGCAGTCATCCTCCGAACTATATTCAGCCGCCCTCGTAGCGCTGAGCCAAAAGCCCATCCCTGACGGCCCTCGCAGCCTGGATATGGGGCACCAGATTAATGCGCAGCGGCTGCCATTTGTCGATCTGCAGATCAGCTGAATCACTTGTCCTGAAGGCTTGAACATGAACCATGCAGTGACGAAGAGAATGCATCAAGATTAAATGAATATTTTTTTTTTCCTTCTACAAGTTTCAGGATACAGGTGTTAAATATATCTGGCAGTCTGGGAGACCGCAGTACCTAGCTAGGTAAGGGCCCGCTCCAGTGACGGAGTGAGACGGCGAGAGCACCTCGAACGAGGTTCGCCTTGGCTGGGGTCAATCACAGATATTTCCCCATTTTGTTTGCTTGAAACGTGTACCACAGTATACTCGGTTGTCTCCTCCGAACCGCAAACATGGAAAGATCTACAGTAAACAACATCCACAACAACCAGTTTGTCATAGTTTGGCTGGTGTTCATCTATTTCCCATCAAAGCTACTTAGTACTCAGCATCGCCGCGCATTGCTCGCAGTGACCGTGTGACAAAATGGCACTCTTTCGTGACATATCACTCGGTTGCCACTCATTTTCAGATCTAAAATACTCGGTGCTCCTCGAACACTTCTATAGTCTGGACTAGCTAAGCTCTCCAACGGTCTCGAATCGGCGCGATGACTTCGTTCCCCTCGTGTCTTTGCCTCGCGGTCCTGGCGACCACGGCCGCAGCACACTCTCACGTCGACTATGTCACCGTCAACGGCCTCGCATACCCCGGTTACATCCCCAAACTCGGAGCCAACAACCCAGCCGAGACCATAGGCTGGGCCCAGACCGCACTCGACGACGGCTTCGTCCCTCCCTCCAACTACACCTCGCCCGACATAATCTGCCACAAGGACGGCTCGCCCCCTCGGGCACACATGCCCGTGTCCCCAGGCGACAAGATCCACATGCAGTGGAACGGCTGGCCGGCGTCCCATCAAGGGCCCATCCTCTCCTACCTGGCCCCGTGCGACTCGACCAACACGAAGAACGACGACGGCTGCGCAAGTGTCGACAAGACAAAGCTGGAGTTCACCAAGATCGACGACTCTGCACCCGTCTTCCTAAACGACAGCGGGGGCCCGCCCGGGTTCTGGTCTACCAATACTCTCATCGCCAACAACAACAGTTGGCTGGTCGGGCTGCCGACGACGCTCAGCCCGGGTGCATATGTGCTGCGCCACGAGCTGATCGCCCTGCACTACGCCAACAGGACAGACGGGGCACAGAATTATCCTCAGTGTGTGAACCTGTGGGTTACTACAGCAGCACGAGGTGTCGAGGCCGTGAGGAAGAGAGAAAAAGGATACCTCGCTACAGAAATGTACCACGCCGATGACCCGGGTATCAAGATTGATATATACGAGTCTATGACGATGTACGAGATTCCAGGTCCTACGCTGGCTGGCGACGCGAAGCCAATCCCTGTGGCGAGCCAGTCAAATATGTTGCCAAAGGCTGCTGGAACGCCCGTCTTAGTGTCGGGAACAACGGGTATTCCTTTCCCGAAGTCAACAAAAAGCCTATGACACGAGATATAGGAGCCGAAGGGATTCTGGAAAGGAATATTCTTAATATCGCCCCTTTAGACTTGCCCACGTTGTCAATGGGATGCTGGATTGGGCCTCTGTATATATCAAGCTGACGGTTATTTTGGTCGCACTACAACTAGCTATATATCATGGGAAGACACCAGCATCAACCAAAGAGGTCATAGCATCCAATTTATTCGCTACCGTTCAATAACACGGCGGATCTCGAGGTCTTCTCTCAAGCCATCGACATATTTCCAACGTCACCCGCTCCGGCTGATCGAGCATGATCAAATGCCCAGCATCCGGAACGGTGACAAACCCCTTAAGCCTGTCTCCCAGCAACCCTGCAAGGCTCCGCATCTTATCGTACGGGATCCACGCGTCCTTCTCTCCCCAAAGAATCTTGACATCACACCGGACCTTCGAGTACAGCCCATTGTCGAGCAGCTCCGCCGTGTGCCTGTCATCCGACTGCTTGATCTGCCTGACAAAGTTCTTCTGCGGGTCATACTGCAGCTTTGAGTCCGCCGCATCTCCTCCAGCCAGCCAGGGCCGGGCGAGAACATCCTCCCACTCCAGGCCTAACCCAAGCCCACTGACCCTGGCACTCTGGATAATCGCTCTCAGACAGCCCTCGAACACAATTGCCGGCAGATCTTCGAACACAGTTGAATTCGCGCGGACAGAGTTGTAGAGCTTATCGCCCCAGGGCAGGACGCAGTTGGTATCCAAGAGACACAGGCTGCGGTACTCGCACCCGTGCAACAGATGCGCCCTCATCGATATCACCCCAGCGATGTCGTGAGCGACGATATGGGCGGGTTCGTTTCCGTCTTTGCCATCGAGGCGGAGATGTTGCAGTAATGCTGCCAGTAGTTCTCCCTGAGCCTTCACAGAAGTGTCTGGCTCGGGTTCGGCTTGAGACTTGTCAAATGTTTGTGACTGTCCATATCCGGCGAGATCGTAGAGGACTATGTTGAAGCTACCACTCGCCGACAATGCGTTTGCTAGCGGCCGGAAGACGTCTGAGGACCATGGGGTGCCGTGGACGAAGACCACCCAAGGGTTCGCTGAGACAGATGAAGAATTGTTTGTGGAGCCCAGGGTGAGGTATCTGATGGACCAGCCTATGTGGGCAAAGGTATCCGGGAGGTCAAAGATGTCCCTCGCTGTCATTTTGTATTTGATGCAACTGAAGTACGGCGTTGTCGCGGTCTAGTAATCGTCGTTCGAAAACGTGAATGTCAACTTCGACGTGTTCTGAAGTTCAGCCCCTGCACTTGATTTGATTCAGGGATGTGATGGAGGATATTGACATCGGGGAAGTCAGGAAGAATGCAATGTAAAAGGGCTCATGGGATCAAGTGATATTTAGAGAAGACGACATTCGTCAGATTTATGCTGGAAACGAGAATAGTGTTAAACGGTAACCTGTCTGGGCGCGCCCTGCACTGACTGATGTCGATCTCAAGGCGCCTGTAATACTACGAGCTAACTACGTCAGCCAGGGACTCTACGATCAGCACGATATCGTCATTGGAAAAAACCCTGCGACGATTGTTCACAAATAAACAAATTCCGCCTCTCCTTATGGTCTTCAATGTTACCATCTACTCCGTACTACCAACGTCTCTTCGGTCAACCACCGGCCTCTTGCGGCGGATGATACTTCTAGGCACGCCGCGGGTCGTCTTCTTCCAAGCTCGTGCATGCCCATTAAAATCAACCCCAAAGACAGGACATTGCATAACTAAGTAGCCGTCCTGTGTATAATTCAGTAGCTGCAAGTGGCTAAGATGAACCCTGCGTCGTCAACCCGGAAGGAAAAGTGGGAGGAGACGACTCATTTTCTTGTGGACCCCCTCACTACTGCAAGAAACCTTTCAATACGGTGTTTAAACCATGCGATGTTAACCTCGGATGCTTCTAAGCAATGTTTTTGGCGTCTGTGAAGTGACTCTCTGCTCATCAGCTCCGTGTCACAGTCACCTTGAGCAGTGACAAACATCAATTTGAGAGTCAATATTAATATGAGCCCGTCCACAACTTCACAAAAATTCAGAGTCTGCTGTACCTCCCTGCCTTGTGCAGTGCATTTAAACAGCGAATCGTTTTCTCCATCTTTAAGCAGTTATTTTGACAGTGCCCAAGTGAACGGAAACTCCAGCATCCCTACTAAAATCTTGGAATCCGACATAATGAGAAAGCCATCAAGTCTGATTTTTTGGCTCGTACTCGCATCAAGCAGGTATGCATATGGAAGAAGCAGACGGATGCCATAGTGCAGACGAGGACACGCTGACATGGTTGATAAACCTCGCACGACTTCAACAGATCCGCGTATGCCAAGACTGTCACCAGACACTGCGAGTGCCAGTCCCCTATCAGCAAATTAGAAAATCTGTCCAGCTCTAATATCGACGCTTTGCTCAGCGGCACAATGAAGTGGCCGATAGATAACTCGACAACCGCCAGCTGTTGCAACGAGATCAACCCCGCTGGCAAGATAAACGGACCTGGTGACCAATTTGAGGTACCTTTGACATATCTTCCAAAGCCACATTTGAGAGGGATGTTCGCTGACTTGACTATTTTCAAGAATGCATGCTCGGTTCAGAAAGACGTTATGGGAGGCACAAACAACGCAGCCTACCAGTTCTTGACGTGCTGTTACTTTAGAAAAGGCATGCTTTCGGACTGCTACGAGTGAGGTGCTGAGAAGTGAGGTGTATTACAGTACATAGGCGAGCTAGATTTTGGTGAAGGATTCAAAATGAAGATAGCCTAATATGACTTGGAAAGCAGCACAATTTTAGTACACCTTGAAATAGAAATCCTAAAGTCTTGCGTTCACAGGGCCGCTGGGCATCCAGGTACTTCAGTACCTAGGTACTAAGTACTTAGATAGCTTCCGTTTGTTATCGATAACGACTGGTGGCGGGGTGCTAGACATGCCGCCAAAAAAGTTGACTGCTAGATGACGAACACCATATTCCTTCATAAAAAAAGGTGACGCACACACCCTACCCCCCAGTCCCTCCTTACGACAACGCAAGGTTCTCGTTCTGAGCCGTATAGAAGCCACCATGGCCGAAGAACCAATGTCAGATGCTCCCAAAGAGCCCATATCCAATCCGACAACCCAGGAGCAACTAGACAACGAAGAAGATGACTTTGACGATATCTTTGAAGAGGACGACGACTTCGACCTGGACGGCGCCGAGGGCAGGTCCTTCAACCGACAGACAGCCAACGGGCCAGCAGGTACCGCCTCAAGATCGAACAAACCCTCAGCAAACACACAGGCCAACGTGGACGATCAAATATCCGCCCTGTCAAAGCACGCCGCCAAGATCCGCCTCGACGATGTGAAGCAGACCCAGGACCGCGACAAGGACAAGGCCGACCGCGCCACGAGCGAGCTCGTCCTCGACCAGCGCACGCGCATGATCCTGCTGCAGATGATCAACCGCGGCGTCGTCTCCGAAATCCACGGCGCCATCAGCACGGGCAAGGAGGCCAACGTCTACGGCGCCGTCCTGCACCCCGACGATGGCTCCGAGCCCGCGCAGCAAAAGGCCATCAAGATCTACAAGACGGCCATCCTGGTCTTCAAGGACCGCGAGAAGTACATCACCGGCGAGCACCGCTTCAAGGGCGGCTCGGAGAAGGGCAACAACAGGAAGATGGTCAAGCTGTGGGCCGAGAAGGAGTTCCGGAATCTGAGGAGGATACACAGCGCCGGCATTCCGTGCCCAGAACCCATCTCGCTGAAGTTGCACGTGTTGGTCATGGACTTCCTGGGCGACAAGAAGGGCTGGGCGTACCCACGACTGCGGGACGCCCAGGTCTCGAGCGATGACGAGTGGAGGGACCTCTACATCCAGCTCCTCGGCCTGATGAGGCGCATGTACCAGGTCTGCAGGCTGGTGCACGCCGATCTGAGCGAGTACAACATTCTCTACCACGACCAGACGCTTTACATCATCGACGTGTCGCAAAGCGTCGAACACGACCACCCTCGATCCCTCGAGTTCTTGCGCATGGACATCAAAAACGTAGGCGAATTTTTCCGGCGACAAGGAGTCGAGACCCTGGCAGACCGCACAGTCTTTGATTTCATCATCGAGTCACAAGGGCCGGTTGAGGGTGCCGAGATGAAAAACACCGTCGAGCTGCTCTACCAATCCAGGCCGGCGGTCGGCGACGATGACCAAGCTGTCGCGGATCAAGAAGTCGACAACGAGGTGTTCCGGAACCAGTACATTCCGCAGACACTCGAGCAAGTGTACGACATCGAGGCAGACGGGCGGAAGCTTGGCACAGGGGAGGGCGACTCCCTGGTCTACAAAAACCTGCTCGCTGACCAGGTCGTTTTGTCCAAGGACGGCAAGGCCGCTGCAGACGACGCTGCACAAGGTAGCGCCGACTCAGATGACGAGTCTGACGACGGCGCATCATTAGGTGGCAGCGGAAGCGAGGCCGGCGAAGGTGATGGTCGGCCACGCGGGAAAAGGTTCCTGGACAAGGACGAGAAACGAGTAAGTCTCGCCGTTTCTTTGCCACTTGTAGTGGTGTGTGACTTCTGTCTGCTAACTTGAGTTCTAGGCCCATAAACAAGCAGTCAAAGAGGAGAAGCGCGAGAAGAGGAAAGAGAAGATGCCAAAATCTGTAAAGAAGAAACTGGTAAACTCGACATCTAGAAAGAAGAAATAGAGAAGAGAAGCCTGCCTGCTCCTTGCAGCCTGCCTAATTTTCCAGCAATGGACATTCTCCCCTTATATCCCTTTTCTTTTGTCCCGTGAGACAGGAATGCAACACTCGGATGAAGAAGCCAAAATAAGTGGGACAGGCTTGTTTCGGAGCGTTCCGACTCACGAGTGGGAACATCTGGACTTGCCTGATCCTGGGTCTGACGGTCTATTGAAGCCGGTTGATGATCAAAGAGAGCCCTGACGATGTGTTGCTTCCATTGAAATTGTCACCCAACCATTTCCATCTTCTACTTGTTCCCTTACCTATTGCATGGTTGGCCCTTGAAGAGGCACGAAAGCCTTCAAACATCATGCCTTATTTCTTTCTCTGTGGTTTTGTTCATCTATCAACCATCATACCCAAGAGCAGCTGCCTCCCACCGAATATCAAACACACCTCCCATCACCCCGTCTTACAAAATCCCTTCCGTACTTAAATAATTTCTTGGATTTCCTAAGCCTTGACTTCTGTCGTGATGGAAACGTTGACATCCCAGCCATAAAACCTTTACCTGTAGCCTCTACCACATGAGGAGGGTGCTGAAAACAGCCGCCACGCCCACGCACGCCCAACAGAATCCGCATCTGCAGATTCACACTCTGTACAAAATGCCCTTGCACAAGGTACCCAATGTCTGATGGGAGATATTCGATGGTCGCCGCAGATCGGAAGATGCTCTTTAAATGTTCAGTGCTTCTGTCGGCACGATATCGGAGAGGGCATCTCGGACCCAGATGTTTGTTCCCCAAGGCCGTCGCGACGGATAGGATTATGGCTCCACCCTGAAAATTGGAACTGCTTCACGGCGAGTATCATCGCAAATGTGGTACAAAGGGTGGTCTTCGGGGGCAAATCAAGCTCGTAGATGAGGGCAGTCGTCAGCCCGTGTATGCCCGATCCGAGAACTCTTTGAGAAAGAAAAAAGGAAGCAACAAAAACCAAACCGCCTTGCGAGTTTCAAACCATCTGAGTACTTTCGCCCATTCTCCTGCCTTGTTGGTCTTGTAACTTCTGCCCCGCCTGCAGGGGGCTTACACTGTGCTTAAAGAGTAACCCACATACACAAACGCTCATATTAGCTCACGCAACCATACTATAACTAAGTTTCCAGGAGCAGTTGTATTTCTATTTAGAAGAAGTAAGTATATTATAAGTTTACTACCTATTTATAGTAGTTTAACCATTACTTGCTTTCTATAAAATAGTCTATCAATAATTTAAAATTAATAAATAGTTTGTTCTTAATATACTTTATTATCAAGGTAGTTAACGTACGACTTTTAGAAGGAGGGTATAAATATAATTGTTTATAGTAAAGACATAGTATTACTGCTGCTTAACCATGGTTTGAAGCTACTAGCCCGCGCTAGTATAGGAGTTAACAAGAAACGGCGCCTTTAATAAGAGCGCCGGGGGTTCTGGTCAGCTAAGACTTGAACAAGGACGCCACATGCGAAGATATGCGAGACAGCTCGCTGACACTTAAGTACTTAAACAGGCGTCTAGTCTTTAAGCGTTTACCACTGTATGAATTGACCGTACGCCTTCGGGTTGTCTGCGGATTAAGAACAACACCACCTAAGAACAACACCACTCAAAAGGTACCTAGGTAACATTGAAGCATGTTGGGCCAGGCATATATGTAGTTGGAATTTCTCACACAATGATGACAGAGCATCGAATAAAAAAACGTCACAAGAAAATGAAGAGAATCGCTCATGGTGTGGAGGTTAAGAGTCGGCCATTGGAGGAAGGAATTGAGTGAATTGTACTTGTCTGGTTCTAAGAGAGGTTGAAAGACGACTTTCTGACCTCGTGCTTTTAAATAAATGACAGACACGCTCTGAAACAAGGGTTAGGGGCGTTGTCCTCCACACATGGTTAGCAATGTGATTGATTCGTAGAAGCTTTAAAACAGCTATAAAATCCTACCTAGGTACAAATATGGTTAACGCGACGGTAGCAGAACAACAGTGTCGGCGAACAGGAAAATAATAGTAGGCCGGAAGGCATCCATAGATTGGTTGCAGAACCGGTCCAAAGCCGAGCGCCGACTCGCTCCTGCGTAAGTGAGCGTACTGCTGTGTAACTGTTCGTTCGGATGCTGTCATTCTTGCAGGGAGGAACGCCCAACGAGTGTAAGCTTCTCTTCCAAGGTTACCTTTTCCAGATAGAACGTGTTTGAATTGGACTTACTCATCAATGATAACATTTTCAAATACAACTCGGTGACTGACCTTCTCATTCCTCCAACCTCCCATGACCCGCCGACTTTCGCGCCTATGAATGAGTCACCTTGCCGCTGCCTCTCACCTATAACCAAAACCTGAGAATTATTGAAACCTTCTGTTCTGCCTGTCCCTTTGCCACACACAGGGCTTATTTCTGTCCTCGACGCCCGTCGTGCAACCATGGCCCGATCGCAAATATTCTACTTCCCAATCGACACGCCCATCGCCAACGACCGCGTGAAGCTCGTCCCATTCGACATCGACCTCCACGGCGCCGCCTTCATCGCCCAGTCCGTCACCCACCCAGAGCTCTACGCCAACATGTCCATCGTCCCCTTCACGACCGTCGCCGAGCTAAAGTCGGCCCTCAACAAGCCCGACACCATCCTCTCCTTCTCCAACCCGGCATCCCACATCTTCGCCATCATCGACAAGACCAGGGACCGGTCGCCCGAGGACCCGGACGGCGAGCTGGCCGGCATGGTCAGCTACATCAGCACGGTCCCGCCCTTCCTCAGCAGCGAGATCGGCGCCATCGTGGTGCTGCCCGAGTACCAGCGCTCGCACGTGACGAGCAACGCCGTCGGGCTGTTGCTGCAGTACGGGTTCGCACCGGCCGACGAGGGTGGCCTGGGCCTCGTGAGGATGCAGTGGTATTGCAGCGCCGCCAACGCTGCCAGCGTCAAGGTTGCCGAGCGCATGGGTTTCCAGAAGGTCGGCTTGATCCCCTACCACATGAAGTTCCCGCTGGGGAAAAAGTATGGGAAGCTGGGCAACGACAGGCCGCTCCCGCCGGGGAGTCACCCGAATGATTTGTGGAGGGACTCGCTTTTTTACAGCATGAGCTGGGACGTGTGGGAGGATGAGGCCAGGGACAAGGTCGAGAAGGCGATGGGGCGTTAAGAAACTAAACCGGACAAGAGCTCGCTAAAATACAGACGAGACTGGATACTTAGTCTGAGCTCCGCTTGGTGCATTTTATGAAGGTGTGTATGACGCATTCGTTTCAATCTCGGTATAAAACCGGAGGTCATGGATCACAACGGACAAGGCTCTACGCAAACATTTAAAGGCAGTATTACGTCCTACAAAGTCCCCACAACTGGCTGTCACAAAGCTAGACCGAAAATTTCGGTTCTATTCTTATTCGCAAGGGAGGTAGCAATGGAGACCTTGGGTTTGTGCTGCAGTATCTTAGAAGCGGACCTTGGAAAGACAGGAAGCAGTGCTTGGTAAAATTCTAGAAGAGTTGAAACACTACAACTACGAGGTCGACACAGCTTGGGAGATCGGGCTAGGCACACTCTTTATGGACTTATTAGCTGGTAGATCAACGAAAAGCGAGCTGGAGGTCCGTCTGAAGGCTACTACAGGAGTATTCTAAGTACGATGGTCTTCTCTCGGGCCCCGACGAGACTCACAAAACCAAAATGGCTTGTTGTCAAAGGGCAAACTGGAAGAACTCGTATATGGGCTTTGGCAACACGCGCCACCTGTGCAATCAGACATAGGCACTTTCCCCCTTTCTGCATGAGCTGAGAAGTGGGCGATACGTACAAGTCCTGTTGAAAGCAGGAGAAGGACTCAAGATCAAACCCGCCATGGCTTTCAACTAGGGACTCTGGCTATTCGAATCGGACGTTGTCGCCAGGGCCGTCGACGTCGCCAATCCTCTACCCAGGTACTCATGATCGAGCATAAAACCTACTCTACCCAAGTACCTAGGTAGGGAAACGTTGCTTGATCCATTCCCCCACAGCGCGGCGACCTAGCAAGTATTAGCTGGATCAGTTTCCCCATGTCTTTTGAAACCTTTCACTGACTGCCATTCCCGGTTGTCTTGTTCGCCTTGAGTGCTGTCGTGCTATGATCCTGGCACTCCTGTGAGAAGCCTCGCCCTGGATCTTAGCGCATGGATCGGGCTAGATGACCATAGTCCAATGGACCTCCTGAATGAAGAAATGCGAGACCCCTTGCCTTCAATTTGGCCCTGGCATGTCATCTAGCCCAGGCCGGGGGGTTCCCTTTGAGTGAATGCGACAACATGGACGAACGGCCTTTTTGAGTTCTTACCCTGTCACCTGTAGTTTGCGCCTCCTGTTTGCGATCACGAAAACCTCTATTAATATTGATCCAGGCGTCAGATACTCCCTAAAAGCATCTCCCGGCTGCATTTCAGTGGCCAAGTGTGCCAGGATATTTGGGTGGGCTTGCTTGAACCGCCCCTAAGCTTGACATGGCACGAACCGCCCAGCGTTGATTGTAATGGAAGAGCAGTATTCACATGCAACTTTGTACGACACTACTGAGACCCCGCGATACTCAATCCTGAACATTTGAAGTCTTTCAGTGCGGATGGAAAAAGCTGTCTACACATCGCTGGGTCTCTAAGCGCTTGCTACCTACCTAGGTACTCTATGAAGGGACCGTACGCCTTCGGGTTGTACACAGATTAGGAACGAAACCACCCAACACCTCACAGAACAATTGTATAGTCTACTCTCTAGCAATGGATTCGAGGTAGTACAAGTAGCGGAAAAGAATGCAACATTGAAGAGAGGATTGAGCAACCGCATTCCGATCCCCAGCTTCGATATTACAGGCAAGGAGCCGTGCCCGCCACAAATGCAGGCACGCCGCAAGGTTTGGGCCTATCTTCTGAAGCTTCCGTCGTCGAGTCTGGTTTCAAGCGTCGGCATGAATTGCATATCCGCTAGAATGTCCGAGCTTACATCCTCTGCATACGAGATCACGGCCCGGCATGAAGGGCAGAACCTGTCAGCCTGCAACCTGTTGTAGGGCCTGGTGGGCGTAAGGCTGAGCGTTGTGTAGCACTTCAGATCCAGCACATGCCCGTTGGGGCACCCGTAATAGACTGGACAGTTGAACTCGTGGTTCACGTCGTAGTGATCGCCACATATGGGGCAATCCTTGTCAAGCGCGTCGTCCAGCTCCTCCTGCGTCATCTTCTCGTGGCTCAGGTCGACATTGGCGAGTACCTGCAGCCAATTCTTGTAGAAGGTCATCCAGAGGTGCGAGGCATTAGAGTATACCAGACCCCATGTCAAGTTCACTGTTTGTCGAATGCCGCCTGGGGGCAACACGGCGTGATACGCGTGTTTTTCCCACCACCAGTTGAGCTCGGGCGGCAGGTCAGAACCCCCGCGCGTCTCCTGGTCGACCAAGTCCAGCAGGATACTTCGGAGCTCGGCATTGTCCGTCTCGTGTCCAAGTGGGAGGTAGCCCACGCCCCTCTCGGGTATCGAGGGCAGCTCAGGGTGGCCGTAGATCTCGTACCAGGGCTCCATGAGCAGGGAATGGAACAACCTCCCAATCTCTACCATGCGCTCGTTTGAGAGCCCCGTGTCGAGCGCCAACAGCTGGAAGATAAACCCTATAGTGTGCGTGATGAAGTCCTCGTGCTGTTGGTATGTTTGGGGGTTACGACGTCCCAGGAGTGATGGATCTCCCCTCGGGGCTTCGATCTCAGCCCTGGTCAATTCATCCAGCAGGTCGTTTGATAGTAGGTTCATGCGAGCTTCCATTGTTTCACGCTGGAACTGGGGGACGAATTCCAAAATGTCGTATGGGCCTTTCCCCTGATTGTAGGGTCCTTGGATGTCCTCTGATCTGAATGCCCACATGTATTCCCCGTACGTTTCAGCCTCGGAGGAAAAGGTCTGCTCGTCATACATCGCTGAACTTCCGTCCCCATAATCAAAGTCGTCTGCCCTTTCAGGTGCCAGGATCATTTTGAGCCACACCCGGAGACTAGTTTCCAGGTCCAGAGCCAACTGTCTCCTGAGGGCCGTCGAGACGTTGTTGAGAGCAGGGATGTGTTCACTCAGGTGGGTTTCCTTAGCATCCCACTCCAATCCCGCGTCTGGAGGCGGGTGCGTCGTCTCCTGGCGGCATTTGAGCTCGGCGAGCAACTTATCCATCAGGTTCTCAAGCATCTTATCAGGGCCACACCACAGGTTGGGGCCAATGTCGCCTATGGCTTCCAGCCAAATCGGATGGTCCGGGGGCATTTGATTTGCCTGAACTTCGGCCACTCTTCTTCGTAGCCTGAAATACATCATCATCTGAGACACTAGAGCCAGACAAGTGTCAGCAAACTTGTTTCTATGCCGCTTCAAATCACAGTGCATGTCACAGTTTTTTCTTCGCTCTCAAGACTTGTCCAACACCTTTGAATACCATGTTGTCAACGAGAACAGTGCACTTACAATAAGTGGTATGCAGAGGCCAGTATTGCAGGAAATTGTTGAGGTATCTGTGATAATTCTTCTTCATCAACTCATAGGCCTGGTTGTTATCCCTGCCACTTTTAACGGCAACCCGTGATACAAGGTCGCGATCGCTGTGAACACTGCCTTGGCCGGAGCTAGGTATCAATCAGGCTCAAGTCAGCACGCCGAGTGTCAACATCCAAAGGAACGCAGCTCAATAAAGGTTGATCATGACCCACCAGTCTGGACAGCTGAGTGAATACTGTTCCTCGATTTCGTCGAGACAATCAAAACAGCCAAAATATGCTGCAGAGGGCTGGTTCGGTTGTTTCTTGTCGAACAACTGTGCCGGCTCTGGCGGGGACTCAGCATCATCTGCCCGGTTGTTCAACCAGTAGTATGGAAGAGACTAGGTATGGTTACGCTTGTCAGTTTCTGCTCAAAGGTGGCAGCCCGGCAAGACGGTCCTCGTTTTGTTGTCTTTTTTAATGCAAAGACGGAATAGAAAAGACATAGTCGTAGAAACTTACACATCGGACAATCTTCTCGATCTCGTCCCCGCAGTCGAGGTAAACCCGCCTCAAACGAATACACCTGTAATGTAATAAACGTCAGAACTTCCATATAAAATTCGGCCAGTTCGAAGCAGCGGAAGACGAATTCTCACATGTTGCCAAAAGTCTCAGAGCTTGTTGTCAAAATTTGTAATTATCTACCGCGATGAGCAGACCGGGGTAAATCCAAACATCCTCTCTCGAGTGTTAGGGCACGCGATGGAAATGGCATTCTATGACTTGGTAAGTTATAACTGATAGTCATTCATCCCTGATCCGAAAGTGTCCTTTGTGAGTGTTTTGGTTGTGCTTTCCGGAAGCAGTTATGTGGGGCTGGCGACACGGTAGAGCTCGGGTCGATGCCTTTTGTTTGCATCAGTTTCTCAAAGTTAGCAACCCCATAAGCCTGGTGTTAGCTGCACCTTTCATGTTGTGGTTGCATTCGGCGTAACAAAGATCGAGCTACTTCGGCCTATAATTATGCTCTGCCAAACTGCATTTTGGAATTACGACAGCGACGTTGGTAGAAGTCACGCACCTTCTTTCCTGCCAGACAGCCATAATTTAGCTGATAGAATCTGTTAAGTCAAAATATGTATGAGGAATACTATAGAGTATTATAAAGCGAGAACGAGTGTCTCAGACCACACCTTGGGAAATGCGGGGGTGATTTTAGTAAACCAGAGACTCTCTCCTATTTAGTTGTGAGAACCGCACCGTACCGGGAAATCGAGGTAATCCGCAAGAGTTGCGGCCTTCCGCGGGAGTTATAGTAACCGCAAGCGTTACAGTAAGTGTAAGAGTTACGTCGCTCCGTAAGAGTTAGCTACTTTTAGGTATAAAAGTTACGTGACAATCTCTTAAGGTCACGTGACGATCTCTCAAGGTTACGTAATGATCTCTTAAGGTTACGTGATGATCTCTTAAGGTTACGTGACTATCTCTAGAAGGCCTTGCCTTGCCTAGGTATAAGGTTTAGCTGAGAAAGAATTCCTTTCTAGCATAATTTTAGGTATTCCCTCTTACTCCAAAGGTGCTTCTTCTTAACTTCTTGACTTTTTAACTTCCTACTTAACTTCTTAACTTCTTAACTTCTTAACTGCTTACTTGGTAGTAATTGCCTCTTAGTAGTAGTTAATGAGTAGCTGCCTAAGGCTGCCTTCTCTACGCCTACTAAAAATCCTATTACGTAACTTTTATACCTAAATTAGCTAACTCTTACGGGTGCTAACTCTTACGGTTGGTGTAACTCTTGCGGTATAGCTATGTTTTAAAAACGAGGCAACTCTTACGGAAGACTGTAACTCTTGCGGGTCTACTGCAGACTCCGGTACGGCAGCTATTATTAATGTTGCAAGATTTAACACTATTTAATTCTCAAAGAATTTTCAGGAGTACTGAAATTCATAGCTAGGATATAGGAGAGTTAAAGTGCGGCTCCTGTGTACCGGACTCGTGATTCAGTCATAATACCGGCGTAGTAGCTCACTTTCCAAGTTCCTACTTAATTAACATTCAAAGCTTCTATCTTTCCGCAATGCCCATACACGTCTGATATAATATTAACTTAAATCGCTCTTTCATGGCTTTTGCTAGGAGTAGTATTTTGTTCACCTTTCACTAAGATTTTAAATACAATTTTATTCTGCTTCAATAATGAGTTTTTAATATATTCATGCCAATGTTACAATTTAGAGACTCCCACCCCTCCCACTAGCAGGCAGATTTATGTGAAGTACAGATTTAAGTGCAATTATATTATATTTCTTTCATGTACCAAGAAACCTGCTATTGGCGCCCATGGAATAATACATAAGTACTAATCTGCGTCTACCACGGTCGACGAGCATCTCTTCAGAGGGTCCTCCCACGAACTATGATCCAGTCACTTCTTCGTCTGCCTTCCAAGTCCAACACCCATCCCGACTACCCTCAATGTAACAGCCCTGAAGATCTTGAGCAGCTCAAGTTCCCTCCCCAGGCTCGACTGACTCATCGCCACCTTTGCCCTTGTCTTCCATCACTCTGCCATACTCACTGGTCTTTCGCTCAATTATGGTCCGATAGTGGGCCACGCGATCCCCGTCGATCGACGAGCTATCAGCCTCTTTATCCCCATATCCTTCTCCCTTGTCGTCAGCATCATTGCTTGTGCCTCCGACATTCGAAGAGTCACCTCTTTTCCCCACAATGCCTGGATTTTGAGTATTCTCCGCATCGCCTTCTGCCTGCTTGCCGCGCTGGCCGCCAGCATTGGCAACTCCGTTGTCCAGGTCGGCCTCACCCAGCGTCCCCATCCCATCTTGCTCCAAGAGGCCGCCCTCCATTATTACACGCAGTTCCAAGTCCTTGTCTTTTGAGTAGACCCTAAAGCCCACGATTGCAATGGCATTCCATGGGTCGGGGGTGTCGGCGTCCTCGTCATCAGACTTGCCGTCCTTGTCTTTTGCCGACGTGGGTGTGTCCGGAGAAGTTGGGAGCAGGGCGCTGGTCGTGTCGTCTTCCTCGTACAGGTTCTCGTAGTCCTCGACGGGAGAGTCGGACGAGTAGCCATCCGAGTCTGCGGCCGGCTCGGGCGCCTTCTTCACGTTGCTGCAGGAACAACAGTGTATCTTGAGCTCCGTTGGCTTGTCCCCAGGTGCAGCTTGAGGCTGAGTCACGGTGATAGGAGGCTTGCTTGCGTCTGAAATCGGGGCAGAGGTCGTACTGCTGGTGGCTGGGGGCACTTCCACCTTAGTATCTTGGCCGTTGGACACCGGCTGGGCGGCTTCAGCCCTCGGGCTATCCTGAGGCGTGTTCTGTGCTGTGCCGGAAGATGAGCTCGATGTAACCGAAGTATTATCGGCCTCCATACCCGCCCGCAACAGTCTCGTCTGCTCTGCCAAGGCCTGAATTTCAGCCTTCATGTCCGCAGCCTCCTTTGCTGCTTTCTCCTCTGCAGCTTTCTTCTCCGCCTGAGCTTTTTCGGCATCCGCTTTGGCTTTCTTCTCAGCCTCTGCTTTGGCCTTTTTCTCGGCTTTCAGCTTTTGCTTCTTTTCCTCGTTCTTCTTCGCCTGCTTAGCCTTGACATCTCGTCCTGCTTGTCTCCTCTCCCAGTTTTTCCGCCGCTCTTTTCTGCGAGACTCGCTGGCCTTCTTACCCTCGGCCTTCATTCGAGCTTCACTGAGCTTCTTCAGATGCCTGGCAGCCTTGGAATGGGCAAGGTCGTACGCCTCGCCGACCTGAGCAAGCTTTTCGTTCTGTGACCGGTCCTTGCACTCTTTTTTGATGCTCTCCTCTGTGCTGTAAACTCCGTTGTCTCGCTCACCAACGACAGAGATAAATACCACGTATTTCCCGGGGGGCATGCTCGGCAGCTCAACCGAGACACTGCGGTCCATGAGATAGTTTCCATGGCTGCGGACTATGTAGTCCTCTGCCCCAGGACTGCCCTCCTCGTGCAGTCGGAAGTGGAGTCGGAAATTGTACTCTCCCTGCAAGCCACGGAAGTATCGCGTGTCCAGCTGGGAGAGGACAAGGACGATTGGGGACTCCCTGGTCAGCTTGATAAGGAACTTCTCATTGTACTGCGGCTTCCACGGGACCTCAACCCCGGCCCAGCGCTGGCACGAGCGCCAGTCTGGGTCTCGGAACAGACGGGTGCGGTCAAAGTGCTGGTACTTGCGGAGGAGGTCTTCGTAGGAAATCCAAAAAGTCGAGTCACTGCCAAAGGTGTGGTCAAGCTCTTGCTTCACGTCCGTAGTCCACTCTTTGGAGCCGTCAGACCATGCGCCCTCCCAGTTGCCCTTCTTAACATGGCCCCAAGGGTTCCTGCATCGAGGTCAGCGTTGTCCGAAATTCGAGCTGCGAGCTACAGTGATTTTCAAATCTCTGCTCACCTTAGCTTGCAGAGGCGCGTTCCGTCCTTTAGTGTCCTCGCCTCCATAATCACATAGGCGTGGCCCTCGGAGATGCCGTCTCGCTCACCGTACCCGCCGTCAAGCAGGCCCGTGGAACAGCCAAACAGGAATTCCTGATTGACCTTGCTCAGCTCCATCTCCCAGAACGCATCCGTGTCGAAGATGTCGCTCGCGAGAAGCTCGGTGGTAACGCCGCCAGACAGGTCCTCGAGTGCTTCGCCGATCCAGCCGCCGTGGAGGCTGCCGTAGTCGCCGTGTGCCTTTGCGTAGGCCTTTTCCAGCAATGGGACCCATGTCTCGTTCTGGTCCTTGTTCTGCCCGAAGAAGAGGGCTTTCGATCCAGTCTGGTATGTCTCGCGGTAGACGCTCTCGACGTCTTCTCGGTCAATCTGCTTCAACAGGTCTCGTTGCATAGACTTGGAGTCCCAGCATGGTGACTTGAGGAAAAGCTTGTCGTCAACAATAGAGTAGATCCACTCGCCATCCCGGTAGAAAACGAAGCCATATATTCCTATTTCTGTCGCGTTGGACACCAACCGTCAGTACCCGAGCGTATTCGCTCCCAATCTCCTGGCTCGGATCGTGGGGCGCGAGCTTTTTTGAGCACTCACTCGTGTCATATTCCACGCAGATACGTTTGATCCCATCTGGGACGTTGGCCAAGCCCGTCAAGCTCGCTATGAGCCAGCAATCTCCAAGATTGCCCTGCTTGATGTCTCCCGGGAGGATGTTTTCCATAAAGGTGGGCTTCTTGAAGATCTCGTGCACACGCTTAACGGCTTTGGGAATGTTCGCCGAGGGGTTTGCTAGGTTAGAATCATCGACTTTGAACTTGGTAGATCCCAGGCTATTCAAGCAATAGCCTTTTTCCCACTTGAAATCCCAGTCCTGCGAGGAAGACATGTCAGCTCAGGCGTAAAGTTATGACTTTCTGGGGCTGGTGGAAGGTGTCCTTTGCGTGCAGGACTTCAGGAGCCAGCCACTGACGGATCCCCGAATGAAATGTCAGATGTAGTTTCATGAACTTACAATGTCCCAACCAGGGTCACGATAGCGAGTGTTAATTCTCCTGCACTCGGAAATGATCTTTTGCACTCTTCGCCTGCATTCCTCGGCAGCACGCTCGTAGCCGGCGCCCAGGAGCTCGTTACCGCGCTCGATCGAGGTTGACGCAGACGTGGGAGAGGACGGGAGCACCCTCAACGCTTTGTTGAACTTCTTGCGGGAGAATTTCTCCCAAATCTTATCTATGCTTTCCTGTGGCGGTGTAGCTTTTGTCTTTTTCTTCTTTTCTTGTGAATCTCCGCCCCCGCCGCCGGCGACTTGAGGTGCGGGGGCGTAAACGCGTTGAGCAGTACTTGACGTCTTCTTATGAGACCGCCTCTCACGATGGCTGCGGCGGGGAGAAGGCGGTAGACAGGATTCGGAGTCGGAGTCCGAAAAGACCACGTCGAGATGACTGTTTCTGCCCATGTTGCGGTCTTTTTATGTTGTTTAGCTTATAACAAGGGAATGATGTACGGGGGCACCTGGGTTGACAGGAAGGATACACTGTGGTACTGGCGCCACGAAGAGTTCCCGATTCAATTGTCTTGATTTAAGTGTGCCGCAGATAATTTGACGTAGTATTTAGCTGGCAAGTCTTTAGCCAAGGAGATTGTTCTGAATGATGAAGGGAATAAAGCTGAAGCAGAAACTAAATGTAGAGAAAAGAGAAGGAACATTGGCAAAGGGTTCATCTGGACCATCTGGGCGCATGGGAAGAAGCACATGCAGCAAGTCCTCCCAAGGCCTTCTAAGTTCGACGGTTGAGGGGTGCGTCAAATACACCAAAACGCACGTAGTGAGAACTGAAGCCAAACTGACGAGGATGGCACGAAGGACCGTCTCATCCTCAGGTCTGCTAGAAAGGCCGTTAAGAATAAATTTGGCAAGTTTCTATAATGGCACGCGTGCTGGATATTTAAGACGGCCGGCCACTCGGCCAGGCCCGCTCTTCGACCTGTATGAACAACATGGATGGATGGATCCGTAGACCTTAACAAGTTGACGTATCTAGTCACTCAGTGGCTGTTGTCATCCCCGCATTGTTCTAAATCCGGGATATGGAGGCCATCTGCCCGGGTGGGCCATCGAGGAGGCACGGAGCAAGTTCAGCTGGCCGGACGTAAGCAATGTGGCATCGAGAGTCATCCAGAATCATCCTGCTGCACCAGTTGCTTGTTTTCAGTGCTTACATGTGACGTGAGCGAGAAGAGCCATCATCAATTTGCATCAACCACCACCAGCAAGCATCGCGGCCCCCAAGCCACTGCCCTTTCTGTTGCACCCTCCCTCGCATTGATATCGGTCCTTGCTCTCGCTCCACGTACATTTCCACAATACCATGCCCACTTATTCCTTGCTCTCCCCCCAAATCTCGAATCAAGTCTAGCCAAGCAACCCATTCCTTGGGTCATCCTACCGCTCGACCTCCGGCCCAAGAACCCTTGCAGAACCGATCCTTCGTCAGCTCGGGCGGTGCGCCGGCCCCGATACTCACCTCATGGATCGCTCCCTCGGCCACGGAAATGCACAAGGAAACAGTAAACAAGTAATTGCGAATGTATGGAATTGCGGAGTTGGTCAACACCCCATTTTCGACAAAAATCAAACATAATGCTTAACACGCTAGGTAAACAGGAGTTTCTTCATCATCTTGTCTACCGACACTCCACTCCGAGCCCGTGTAGGCCGTTTCGTCCCTGCATTTCGCATGCACCAGTTTAGCCAATTAGTTCTAGAGAGTCATTTCGTCTTGTTTGCGAGCCTTCAGCCAGTACATCACTTCTCACCGCAAGTCTTCGAGGGTGCTGCTCTTGTCTTCCCCTTCGTTCCAGCAACTAGCAAGTAGCTGGTGCAACACCCAAACAGCCATTTGTGACCCTCGACTTAAAGCCTCGCCCAGGGTCTGCTGCCTCAAGACCACACGATACATACGTAACTCCTCGGGTATGATCATGATCTGAGTAGCAGCATCCTAAGGGGTGGGTCATAGATTATGCGCCCCGCATCTTATGTCATGAGAATCTATACCTACCTAGGGTAGATACTTAACTAGGTAGTCAAGCACGACATGGTGATGCTTTTTGCTACCTTGGTGCTACCTTTAATTTTAAACCCTTAAGCAGTCCAGCCACGTATTCTGGCTCGCAACCCTTCAACCATGCCGCTGTCATATCCACTCCCGTCACCAATATCACATGTCCCTGGGTATTGTGGAATCACCAAGCCAGCCCACTCCTAGCCCGCAGCATGGCTTACACTACCACTGCAGGCGATGTGAATTACTACTCGGGTACTAGGGATAATTATTGTGTCGCTACACTGATGTCAAGTGACACGAATATACGACGGCATAATTACACAAGCACGGCCTTATAGACACCCAATAACATAGTTCATTTATGAAGTAAAGGGTCCTTGGTTGGCTTGGTCATCTGTTCAAGAGTACGTTTGCCTAAATAGCATATGGTGAAACCTGCAAAAGGCTCAGAAGTGGTGGACCAACTCAACTTGCCTGGCTCAACTCTAGAATCAGTCCGGGCTTCCCGTCACGAGCTACGTTCATCCAGACCTTTCATACTGCATCTTGTAGGCACGCAAAAGGCTCGTATTCTGGCTGCCTGGGAATATGGTGGCTTCGAAATCACCTTCAATGGCTCATGAGTGGCCACAGTCAGCCGCACTATCACTTGTAAATAAATCCTGCACGTGTACTTAATAGAACGACGCAGTCTAAGCTTCAACTCACAGAATAGCTTGAAATGACAAAAGGAGATCAGCTATGTATCCCTGTGTTCCGTATAAAAATGGTATGTTAATTCCATATGGAGTCCCTTTCCACTGTACATCGTCACATCGATCATCAAGACTTTATTATTACATCTTTGTAAAGGAACCCACACAGTCCGTTCGAAGGCAAGCAAGATGATCAAAAAACCCCCCCCTGGAATCATCATAAGCAGCACAAGTGCTAGGCTTCGTGTCCCTTCTCAAACACCTCCCCGTTAATAGCCCTGTGAATGCGTGTTCCTAGGTTACTAAGCCGCAGTTACGTGTCAGGAAGCATTTAAATTCGTTGGGCAACATGGGTACGGAGTATATAAGGTTTAGCCACGTTAATGCTCTCGGCATTACAATGTTCCTCTTTTATAGCAGGTGTTATTATCGCAATAGGCTTTCTCGTGCCGTGACAATACTAACTAGTTTGTTAAATTGGATTTATTAAATAAGGAAGTATTATAATATAGGTACCCTGTTTCTACGCCGTATTAGCAATCGCTTTTATAGGTAGTATAGTAGTTATTTTTCGTAATAGTTATAAGCCTAGGAGGTAAACTCCTCTAGAACTAGCCTATAACTTCTTTAAAAGTAGTAATTAAACCCCCTAGAAGGTTAAGAGTTTAAACTATACTAAGAGTAAATTATATGAATAGCCTATATAAGTATAGGATTAAAGTTAGTTTACTCGTTAATATATCCTATAAACTAGGGGTTATGTTATAATATAAGTACCCTGTTTCTATGCTATATTAGCGATCGCTTTTGCGGGTAGTATAGTGGTTATTTTTCGTAATAGGTGGTGACGAATCATTTAACAGGCCCGAGAAACCGTGCCACGTCCTCATACTTCGATTGCCTCATTTGCGATGCCGCAGGTTTTCTAGGCAGCTTTCTCGCCTCAAGCTGCATTCTAAGTTTCAATCAGTGAGCTAAGAAGACGAAGTGTTGGTAAATATAAGTCTGTTACGAAATGTGTAATATTAATTAAAGACGGGTGTTTTCTTTTCTTTTTGAGCCTTGCTAGATAGCTGAAGCCGATAGTGGCTAAGGCATTAGATGCGAGAACGTAGCGGAATGCTTATAACATCAAAGTAGCTCGGTATATATATGGGTGTCTAGGTACTTATAGTAGGGCTTAAAACGTCTTAAGATACTCTAAAATCTCTAGCTTTATAATTAAGATAGCCTAGGCTTTAGCTACGCTATACTTCCCTCCCCCTTTATAAATTCTTTACCTAGCGTTTTAGGTATTATATTTCTCTAAAGAGCGTATAGTACCTAAATAAGGAAATTAAGACTTTTAAAGCTATAATTACAATTATTAAAGGTATTTAATACTCTCCTTTTCCTTATATAATTAATATTATTTTCGTAAATTAAATAGGTTTAATATTAATTAATATTAGGCTTTAAACTAGAACTAGTATTATTAGCTAGTATCTTTTATATTAAACTATTAGTATTTCAAAGCTCATTTTTTTACATCTTTTTAAAAAACTATTTTCTTTTATAAAAACTATACTTTAAAATTAGTTAAAAATACCTATTACCTAAAGTAAGACTTATAAATACTAGCTTTATTTCTAAATAATACTTTAAACTACTTATTAACTATTTATATTCTTTAAATTCTTCTACTAAGCTAGAACTATAGTAAGTATCTTAAAAGGATAAGATATAATATATCT
>MAVT02000563.1:0-27184 GCA_001702395.2 Diaporthe helianthi
TTAAGTAGCTTTTTCTTAAAAAACTACTTTATAATTAGTAATAAATTATATTTTATCTTTCTTTTAAGTTAGCTTTTAGCTTAAGAAGGGACTATAAGTACTTACCTATTATATAATATCTTAGAATTTATTAGGTTTCTTTAGCTTAGAGTTAATATTTTTAATTCTTTTTATAAATATTTATAAAGTTATATTTATTAGTAATAATAGAAGAAGCTTTTATCTTAGATTTACTTTATAAAGTACCTTTAAATAGTACCCTTTTTAATTTTTTTTTAAGTCTTCCTATATAACTACTTTACTATTTATTAGCTCTTAGGCTACTTAAGGTAATAACTCTAGTTAATACTACTATTAAGAGTAATACTCTCTAGCCTTATCTATATACTATAAGGCTATAGCTATATACTTATAGAGATAGGCTTTTTAATACTATATCTTTCATAAACGCTAGGTCTCTAAGCGTTTACTACTGTGTAAAGGGACCGCACGCCTTTAGGTCGTCTACGGATTAAGAACAACACTACGTAAGTTTTCTTCAGCAAAGCCATCGTTGTACCAAACTCGCCTGGGCCACTTGAGCAGCTAAACAAAATTCCAGGGGCCTCTTTGATCGCCATTGCCGTACCAATACCTAGGTAGTGAAAACAGACCTCAAATTAAGTCAGGAGCGTATTGAAGTTGGAACAACTGCCAGAGAGCATGACCGTGGCTATGGTTTCTTGTCTGGTGATGGAAAGGTTTGAAGGCTTACCGTAGAGTATATGGTATAGATCACAGATGACATGTACATGAAGACCGGACACAAATTTGAGATCTCGTATTAATTTAGCCGAGCAACCGGGCAGTTCTAGGCAGAATGCACAGCAGCCAGACATCTTCCCAATATCATACCATCAAGCACAGCTCGCACGGAGGATGTGAGCAGTACGAGTGAACGGAGAAACTACTGTACTGTTCGGTTCTGAAGTCCGACTTACCACTCCATGATCGGATGATCCTCGAATGTGCAGTTACGCAGGTTACTCGTGGGGCCTACAAAACTACGCAACGAGTCGACGTTGCGTAACTTCAGGTCAACATGACCAGCGAGTTCCTGACACACCTGTACACAGCGGTTGACCAGCACTTGCTGCTCCCTCACTTTCGAATCCGAAAACCTGTGAGACGGCAAGGTGAGTGGGTTAGTGGCGGATATGAGGATGTGTAGATCACCGAGCCCGTTTGACACGGCCTCGCCCACGATAACCTTCAGCCGCTGCAGGGCGGCCTCATACCCGGCCATGAGGGCCTCGTCGGGGGCCTGCATGAGGACATTCAGGTCGACGTGCGCCCGAACTGCGCCTTGCGCTGATCGTAGCTGCACGACCCCTTCTCGAACGTCCAGTTCAGGTTTGGGTAGAGCGAGGGCAAGGGGGGATGCCTGCACATGTTAGTACAGCCACTGCATCTCTTGCGTACTTCATGCTCTTTCCGAAAACAGTCCACAACCCAGTAGACATCTTCGCTGGGCTCCTCGGCCGTGAACTGATACTGGTCAGCTGGTAGCTGGCCGCTTGCCGCCTGGGGATCGGCAAGGATGTGTATGACGAACTGATCGAAGCGGTTGTCGCCCACCCAAGTGTCTGGGTACTTCCCGATGACGGCTACAACAGCGTCGAGGGAGCCGGCCAGCTGGAAGAGCTGGATCCTCTTCTCTCCGACTCTGCTTGCTTGGGCGGTGTTCATAGTGTCGTTGTTGTGGGAAAAGAATGTGAGGGACTCGGAGGGAGTCAGGTTGGGGGGGGCTACCTACTTAGGTATGTCTGCTGGCACCTGGGAGAGTAGATATTGCATGTCCCGACTCGGTAATCCAAAAGAGACTTGTGGACAAAGCAGGTGGATGGGCTTATTGTCTACCTACCTAGGGACCCTAACTATGTACCTAGGTAGGTACATACCTGATGTAGGTAGGTACCTATGAGCACTGATTGATTGTTGGTGAACCTTTGAACGCGGCTTGCCAGAGAAACCATGGGAAGACACTTTCCTTTGGCGACACGCCCAATTGTTGCATTGTCTTTTGGCCAAACTGCACTCTTCAAACCTTTGTCATTCCTGACATGCCAGATGTGACAGACCCCTTTCTTGGCAGTCTTGTGTTCCGGGGGCTGTATCCGTAAGGCATTGATTGGTGTGGTGTGTGCAGTGCACAAACAGTGGAGATGTCCCTTGTGCTTACTTAAGCAACCTTGTACGCACTTTGCAGAGGAGAGTTCAGTGTCCACCGGAGGTTTCCGTAATTATTAGTAAGAAGACAGGAAAGGGAAGGTGCCCAGGTGAGTTGGCACCAGTTGACCCCTCGCCCCCGATCGCCCGCCGGTCCGGTCTCCACTTGGAAGTTAGAGCTCCTTCATCATCATACTACGTACGTACTTCAAGGACAGGCCACCATCATTATCTAACCACCTGGGCATTCGACATTCGACCAGGTGACCTGTCAATTCCACTACCGCACCCCGAACAGACTGCCTTTCCATTGCCTCGAGCATACGACGAAAAAGCCATTGGGGGGCCGCGACTCAGTCACCCGCATGGGCCACAGTTCGAAGCCACTTCGGTACCGGGCTCTGCTCCCGACCACCACGGCCCACAGCGGCCAGGCCTCGTCCACCTCCGCGTCTACCTCCGCGTCTACCTCCGCCCCGGGCTCGGAGCCGGCCCCGAAGCGTAAAGCCACGCGGATTGCATGCAAAGAGTGTCATGAGAAGAAGAGAAAAGTGAGAGTCTTCTCGAGTCATCATGTCATTTCAACGTTCCAACCTTGTCCCACGTCACACGTGCGCTTGCTTGCTTGCTTGCTTGGTTGCCTGCAATCTGACGTTGCTTTTTCTTGCTGCCTAGTGCGATGGACTGAAGCCCTCATGCGCGCCTTGCAAACGTGACGGGCAGGATTGTGTCTACCGGACCCCGTTGACCAATACCGCGAATGAGGCCCTGAAGACCGAGCTCGACACCCTCCGCGGCCGCTACGAGGTCCTCGAGTCCTTTGTCACCAAACTCAGGGTCGCCCCGCACGCAGGCGCCGTCAATGCCCTGCTCCAGTTGAGGTCATCGACTTCCGGCTGGCCTGAAAACCTAGACACCCTTGCTCAACCTCCCCAGGCGGCTGCGTCATCATCAGTGGGCACAGCCAAGAGGTTGAATTCACCTCCATCTGACCCTGATCCCGCCCCCTGCATCCCGCCATCAGATGTCTCTGGACTCACCCAACACCAGGTCTCTCCCGGTGAAGGGCGGTGCTCCATGGACCTCACGAGACCAGTCCAAGTCGCTGACTACGATCAGCGGAAACAGGCTCGGGACCGAGCATCAGCCTCGCCTTCTAATGCGAGCCTCGCTCTTGTTAGGAGAGCCTCTGACCCACGCCTCATGGGCCTCAATATAGCCTACTGGACCGAGGTTCCCGTCACCGATATTTTCGCCAAGGATGCTATATCATCATATCTGAGAAGCGACCACAGGATCTGGGAACTATTTGATGCTGATGCCTTTCTGTCCGATCTTGTTAGCAAAAAGTCCGATTTCTGTTCTGCTTTTCTTGTCAATTGCCTCTTGGCATTTGCATCGGTAGGTCTTTAATATTCCTCCCCTGCGCCCCCCCCCATCCAGCCAGAGCCTTTGGATGGATAGGGTCTCACCAGTTCTCCAGCAAACGTATGGTACCCGTTGCCCAAGTGCAACTAGCAAAGGCTTCCAGTTCGAAGAGGCTGCCGGGACCCTGTGGCAAGCAGAGGCTACCCGCTTGGACTCGGAGACGGCTCTGACGGGCTTGATCCTACTGTATCTTTGCTTCGCCGCCCGGTGGGAGTCTGACAGCGCCGACGGCTGCCTTCGGCAAATGTGGGAAATGGCCATCAGGATGAAACTGTCTGGGGTGGAGGAGAGGCTTTCAGATTTCGACATGTCCCTGCTCAGGGCCGACAGGAGGAGCTCCATGATCCACGCGGCCTGGGGCGCTTTCAACACTATGAGGTAAGCCCGGGACCTTGTGGCCACAACTGCCAAGCAACTCTCTATTGACTTCTGTCATGATGTCAGCATGCACAGAAAGCGCCTTCTGGACGAGGTCTTGCAGTTCCCACCGCTCGTCATGTCCCCGAACATGGCCTCGTCAATGCCAAGTGTGAGCGAGGACGAAGGCTTGTCCACAGACCTCGTCGCCGAGATTGACCCTGAGCCATGATGGCGTGAAACCCCAGGATTTTAACGTTGGGATAGATACTTGTGGCATTTTCTCTGGCGTTCCCCAGTCCATCGGGGACTGAAGTTGGATGCACGCTCAAGTATCGAATTGAAAGCTGACCATGCGAGAATGTTGATGCCTGTCACTAACGACTACGCAATGCTTCACTACAGCCGGCGTAAATATTTGCATCATCAGGGCTGGGTCACTGTAGTGATATGGACATGCCAATGGTCAATCAACTTTCGACATAGCTATCTGGCGAGTTGCTCTCCTTGTTCAGACGTGTTTGAATTGGAGCCCAACAGGTCTCTTGTCACCACGTTTCATCAGACCATTCAGCAACGGCTTCGGAAATTACACTTTGAATTGCGAGGTCTTCCCATCAGAATATCCTCGTTAGCTATCCTACTCTTAGCTTTTCGGGTTGTCTACTCCGAACAATCTCGGTGCGCAACTTCGCCCACTTGGAACATTTCAAGGGAACACGAGAATCACTTACAGACCTACGAAAGACATGCCTGCAGCCTGCATATCCGAACAAGTGTCATACATGAGCTCGGAGTTGTGCGACAAACGCAATGTCGCAATCATCCGATGAATGGCTGCACTGGAATCCTCTCATCAAAATTGTCAAATGAGCGGTTGTCTGCGCCTCCAAGTGAGCCCCACCCAGGGGGCCCTGAATATAGATGCACTGCTTAGCAAACCAGGTGAATGGCGTGTTAAGCGCTCTTGGCATCAATCACCTTATCAGCGTTTTCACTCAGCTCCCTCCATACGCAGCTGACTCCAGGCTCGTCATGTTGGCTTGTGCCCTGAGGCTGGCGATGTTTCTCCGCTGGCTCCCGCGGGATGAGACACACAAGGTTTGCGCCGACCTCATATATTTCCGGCAATTATAACTACACGTTACCAGTTCGGATCAGCTGCTTTGCTGCGCCGCCAGCCAGGGCATCCACTACCGACATTGGCCCCAATCCACGTCTGTGTGGCGCCCCTCAGTGCCTCGGGCCCGAGCAATGTTCAATGCGAACCGGGTCATGAAACAATGCTACCCCTCTCACGGCGGCTCCGTGAACACCAAAGCTTGATTTGACTCGTGATAAGAGCTAAAAACAAAACGCATAATCAACAGTGAGCGAGCTTACTTATTCTTCTATCTTCTCTTCCCCCATTTCTAGGCGCTGTTTTCGGTGGTTGGCTGACTGCAATGGTCCAAAGCCACGGGCTGCTGTGCATTCAGTCGTGCTAGACCCTGCTCGGCGCCGAGCAACTGGCCCCCCAATGGACAACCAACACCCCCGCCTCTCCGACGAGGAGAAACATCAGATGGCTGAGCCGTGTCCTTTAAAAAGCATCAGGGCTGGCCCGAACAAGATACCCAAGAAGAAGAAGAAAGTGAGGTGGGCTGATGAGCGGTCGCAGTCGCCGGCAATTATCGCCGTGGTCATATTCAACGTGGTGTTTCTGGTGTTAGGGGTGCTCTCGCGATCAGGCGCGTGGGCGAAGGATGGTGTGCAGCAGGCCCAGGGACCACATGTCGAACTCGAGGTCCGAGCAGCGGTGCAAAAGCCGCTGACACTGAGGCGGCATGCCATCCACGATTTGCGGCGAGCCGTGACGAGAGATGTCCCCGGAGGCAACAACAGCGCGATGCAGACCTTCCAGGTCGACGTGCCGCTGCTGGGAATGAATGGGAAGGTCGTATGCGGTGGTACTGCGGGCGGGTTCAGGGACATATCGACGATACTGCCTGGGCTCGGCGAGGAGGACTGCCAGGTCACGATTGCCGTCAACACCTTCTCAAACTCATTCGGGAGGCCGTTCGTCGGCAACTATACGCCGCCTGCCTGCCTGGCCGATAGCAGCACGGCTATCATGAACTTGACGGTGCAGTCGCATGGCAGGCAGTTTGACCGCCTGGCCATCGTGTGAGTCTGTGAGACGCCGCATGCCACGGCGCTTGCGGGCCTGCTGGAGATGCTGACCCGGGTCATGCCCAGGTACCTCGGAGACACGGAGGTTTTTCGGACGTCTACTGAGGAGCCAAATCGCCGGGGTATATCATATACATACATGAAAGATATGTCACAATATATGGCTATGTGGAGGCAACCACAAAAGGTCATCTTTGATCTTCCGAACGGCGTCACTGACGTGGTAAGCACATAACATGCAGACATCACCCTCGAAGGGCACACCTGTAAAATGAACAACGAATTAATTTCATTCTCAGTTGACTGGTGTCTACAACACCACCTTAACGGCCAGCTTCTTCAGTGCACCGCAGGCCGCCACTCCGGCAGATTCGATTCTTACCATTTCCTCCCGCCAGGCAAATAACGACTCTCAGCCAAGCGTCTTTTCCACCCCGGACCAGATTGCGTCCAACATTATCACTGACTTCCCTCGAAACGCTGTAAAGGCCATATTCTCCGTCTCGGCAACAGGCCAGGGCAACGAGGAGTTTTGGTGGAGCAATGTCCTGGAGTCCAACGCACTGACTTACAATGCCTCAAGTGGCCAGCTGCCCGGTAATTCGCCATTTCGAGAAGTGCAGGTTCTTCTTGATGGGAACTTAGCAGGCGTCCAGTGGCCCTTCCCTGTAATATTTACCGGTGGCGTCTCGCCTTCTTTCTGGCAGCCCATAGTTGGGATCGACGCCTTCGACCTCAAGGAGGGTGAGATCGACGTGTCACCCTGGCTGCCTGTCCTCTGTGATGGCCAACCCCACAATTTGACTGTCAACGTCGTCGGTCTCAGCGACGACGGGAAGACGGCCACGCTATCCCCGAATGTCACCTCAGGCTGGCAGGTCACTGGCAAATTATTTGTATGGCTGGACGACAAGGCAGACTCCATCACGACAGGGTCTCCACCTACGGTCAGCGGTCTGGAGCCAACAATCGCAATCAGCCAGTCCGTCACGCAAAACGCAACGGGCTTCAACGATACACTGAGATACACCACGTCCGTCTCCCGCAACTTCAGCGTCTCAGGCTCAATCACAACATCAACAGGCAGCAAAACAGTCTCCTGGACCCAGACCCTCGCACACACAGATGACGCAGTTGTGAGCAACAGCGGCCTGAGCCAACTCAACGTGATTACCACAACTGGGACCGACACATCCACCCACGGCAATGGCGGCGACGACGACTCAGCGAGCTTTACGGTCCGGTATTCTTACCCTTTAAATGCAAACGTGACCAGCCAGGTCCTCGGAAACGGCACGACCCGCCTCGACGCAACCCTCGAGCGCACCAAGAGCGTGGACCGGACCAACCCGGGCGGCGGCGTCGCCCCCTCCGGCTTGCAGCTCTTCGCCGTGCTGCCGGCCACGGCGGACAGGGCTGCTTCTTTTGCGGGGACGACGTTCACTACGACGCAAAAGGGCGCTTCGACGGTGTTTGCCGCGCCCGAGGGGCAGAATGGGAGTTTTCAGACTGGGACGCAGGCGCAGACTATGCGGTTCGGCGGCGTGGATGGTGGTGGGGGTGGGGGTGAGGGTGACGGTGACGGGGGAGAGGGTGTGGAGCTTTATTTCCGCGATGTTAGTGTCAAGAGTGATGGCACGGTGCTTGGTGATACGGAGAGGCTGGCTGGGGAGGATGTTGTTGGCAAAAGGCCGGCGGCGACTACGAGTGGGAGGCCGAGTGCTGTGATGAGGGCTGTGGCTGCTGCTCAGGACTGGGTGACGCGGACAGGCGTTGGGATAATTGGTAGAAGTTCTTTGACTCGGAGAGGATTGCAATAGTACCGGCCAAGGGTGGGAAATAATAGAAGCACGTTTGAGGCTTTCATCATCAGCTATGACAGGCTTTTCGGACCGTTCCGCAGTGATGACGTTTTCAGGTAAATTTTGGAGGTGTTGTACTTTTGAGTGTGCATATGGGAAATAAAAGTGTTACAGTTCTAATTTTGTGTCTTGGTACAAAGCCAGTACTGTCGCGTGGGCAAGGTTTCTTTGTGCTTCGGCGTGTCACCATCCTCGTCGGCCACGTCTATCTTTATATCCATGGACCGTGTAGAGACCATGAGCCTTTGTCCCGCTTGTGTGGACATAGCCTTTGTGGATGATCAAGGACATCTGGAATGCCCACCGGGGTGCCTGCAGCCGTCATCCACTCGTGGAGTATATTTGCCAACGCAAGGGCATTCAGCACACTGGGTTTGGTAACTTAACGTTATTAGCAACATTTGATCAGAACTTAACGGGACTCTCTGATCAACCTTAACTTAGAACCCCAAAGAGAATTATTGCGCAGCAGTGGACTTTCAACACCGACACTCATAAACGTCATGGCCAGCTTGAAAGCGTCCGAGTTCGATGTTGAACTATGCCACACCTTCATCAGCACCATCGCCAACTCCGATCTCATCTGCACACCGTGCAAGCAGGGCCTCATCCAGCGGTACCTCCACTCAAAAGCAGGGCCTGACCTCCCCAGGAAGGTCTCCAGACGGATCTACCAGCTCGACCGGCCCCTCTTGGAACAACTAATGCACGACTTGGGCGGGCCAGAAGACTTTCAACGTGCGATCCAAGACCTCAACGACGTCCCTCGTCTTTCCCACCCGCCCAAGGCCGCCACAGGCCCTAAGCAATGGGACTGTGTTGACATCGAGACGTGGGGAAACCTACAAGTATGGCTTCGCGTGCTGGCGCACGAAGAAAGTGTCATGCCACATCCGGTAGCCCAGAGGGCTTTCAAGACCTCGGCCTGGCGCTCGCGTGCCTGGGCCGTGACGGCAGGGCGCTACACACTCGGCGACCTGAGGGCGGGGCGTTCTCTCCGGCGCTTTCTCGATGATCACGAGACGCACCTCCTCGAATCTGCCCTGCTGCCAGCTTGCGTAAAGATACCCACGCTGGCCAAGTTCGAGATCACTCCCGCTGCCTGTAGGTGCTTCCAGCTCGGCGACGACGAGACTGCGACGTTCCAGGATAATATCCAAACGTGGCGCATGAACTTGGAGGCCCTCAGGGACCCGAGGAATGTTCGCCTTCACCGTGAGGCGATTATCGACCGGCTAGTTTGGGGTTGCTTTGATGTGGAGATAGTGGAAGGTGTCTTCCAAAAGTGCGTGCCGCCACCCACAGCGTCGCAGACTTCAGACCCGTTTGAGACATTTGTAGAATATTGGGACTCAGCTCCCGTGCGGCAGGCTGTCAGAAGCCTGTTGGGGCTTGCGCAGGAGATTAGCCCGGATACACCACCGTCGCACAGGGTCGAAGAGGTGAGTAGGTCCGATAGGACACTCGCTAGCAAGCCTTTTTTGACGAGACGAGCTGTCACAATCAAGCATCCCAGTATTGAGATTGGATATCACGCATATCATCCACTGGCGCCTCATGCTCAGAGTGAAGGACCGGTGGACTACGAGGGCGAGGCCCGGAGGATCCGATCTCTGGACGATGTGGATGTGGAGTATTAGGTTTAATTAAGTAGAGCAACTATCAATTACCTCATAGACCTTGGAAGTGTACTTGATTGGGAACACGGTCTAGTATAACAGCCTGGTCTGCTGTATTTCAATGGGGTCCGTGACTGTACCGCCAGGCTGACTATCTGAATTGGACACGTGTCTCTGAAGCCTGCATTCGCACATACCTAATGGCGTAGGCGTGTTGAAATGTATACATGATGCCATCACTGCCTCTTTGGGTTGTAGACATGGTCTCCGGGATGGTGTGTTAGCAGGGCTATCCTTGCCACTCAGACCTGCTTCGGAAAGGTATCGTGGGCATATAATACCGGCGGTGTCGGAAATTGCTACTCTAGCTTTGCTAAGGCCTGGCCCCAACAATCCTTCAAGTGCCTGGGCAGTAGATGGAACCAAAACCAGTCGAGAGAACGCCCTGCAACGTCCTCAACCTGTAAGTGACTACCTAGGTATGTAGACGAGTAAGATCAAGTGAAACTCCTTGCGGGCACAATTCATGTGTCTCACCCAGCGGCCAACAAGGAATCGTAGCAAGCAAGGCCCTCCCGAAACTACCCCCCAGGAGTGTCTTCCTGAAATGGTACCTAGGTACTACAACCGCCCCTACCCCCTACCTCGGTAGCACTTGAGGGTAATCCACCAGCGTGCAGAACTGGGTCTTGCAGCAGTATTTGCTTCAAAATAAGAAACATGTGTACGGGTCATCGACTTGCCAGCTCGGCGTGATATCATTCCGACCCGAATCACTATGTCCTTAGCACAGACGGCCTGATTATTATGTTAAGCCCAATGACACTAGATGAGGAAGCACAAGGTCGGCCCCCCAGAAAGTCTATTCCTCAACAGGAGCCATCTTATTAGCGCCCTGTTGTTTACTGCAAACTCTGATGGGATGACGAGAACAAAGGCCAAGTCCTTGACACTTCTTCGACGTTGAGATTGCTTCACAGAAAAAGAATATACTTTCTCCTAAAACCGCTACAGAGCCTTTGTTTCAGATCAATCATAGACAAAGTCTCTGGCTGTACAGTATTCCCTCAAACCTTTCGGAGAACAGTCAAGACCTCGGAACTTTCTCCACACCCAGGTATCGAAGTCAGTTTCATAACTACGCACCAGCCACGTTCTGCCGAGATGTCGTCAAAGGCGCCTCATATCAGTGAGCTGCCAATGACATGGCAGAACTGGCACCGGCATCTCAATTGGTTGAACGTCTTTTTCGTTATCATCGTGCCCATCCTGGGCGTCCTCGCGGCCCTGCGGACACCTTTGCATCCATACACTGCTGTCTTTGCTGCTGTGTACTATTTCAACACTGCTCTCGGGATTACTGCAGGTACGCAAAATTGAAGTAATAGTGATTTATTACCTGGGTAATATAACAGGAATTCTGACACTGACACAGGCTACCATCGGCTATGGTCGCACACATGTTACAAGGCGAAGCCGTTACTCCAGGTCTATCTAGCTGCCGTTGGTGCTGGGGCCGTACAAGGGTCCATCCGGGCGTGGTCTAGAGATCGTCAGTGCTTCCAGTCATAATTCTCTCGACTCCGCTGCTAGCTTCCAAGTTATAACCTTGAGCTTCGATTTGTTTTGATGAAATCTGACTGACAGTATCAGATCGAGCACATCATAGGCACACTGATACGGACAAAGACCCTTACTCTGTCCGCAAGGGCCTCATGCATTCACATCTTGGCTGGATGATTTTCAAACAAGACCCAAAGAAGCTTGGTCGAACCGATATGACTGATCTCAACCAGAACCGCATTGTGATGTGGCAGCATCGGAACTATCTACCAGCGGTGATCATCATGGCCTGGACTTTTCCGGCTTTGGTATGTGGTTTATGGGGCGACGGAATGGGCGGGTTCATCTATGCCGGGATTATACGGTGCTTCCTGCTCCAACAGGCCACGTTCTGCGTCAACTCTCTTGCCCACTGGATTGGAGAGCAGCCATTTGATGACCGCCGCTCGCCCCGTGACCACTTCCTGACAGCCCTGGTCACGCTGGGTGAGGGCTATCACAATTTTCACCACGAGTTCCCATCAGATTATCGAAACGCCATCGAATGGTGGCAATATGATCCTACGAAATGGATGATCTGGCTGTGGAAACAGGTCGGGCTCGCCGACGACCTCAAGCGCTTCCGCCGAAACGAGATCGAAAAGGGGAGGATCCAGCAGCTCCAGAAGGCTTTGGATCGGAGGCGCAACAAGTGCGATTGGGGCCTTCCGTTGGAACAACTTCCCATTATGTCGTGGGACGACTTTGTCACAGAAACTCGGGTCAACGCGAGAGCACTCCTGGTTGTGGCCGGTGTCATCCACGATGTTGCAGATTTTATCGAGGAGCACCCTGGCGGGAGGTCCCTACTTGCTGCCTACGTTGGGAAAGATGCAACTGCTGCCTTTAATGGTGGCGTGTATGACCATTCGAACGCGGCACACAATCTGCTGGCAACTATGCGGGTTGGCGTCTTGCGTGGTGGGGGCGAGGTAGAGATTTGGAAACGCAAAGGATTTGAGGGAGTTTTGACATCGTAGGATGACACCGATGACAATGTGGAGAGGGAAGAGAAAATGCATAGGGAGTCCTGATACCATCAATGGATGTGGAACACGGTCAAGATTACTCGGAGTTTGAGTGTTTGTAAAGATGGTAGGCTTAGAAGGGACCAAGCATGCGTATCCCTAGATCCTCCACCAAGAAGTCTGCGTCTAGCTGGGTACCTAGGGAGGTACTTTAGATTGGACAGAATTGAATGCGAGAGAGGCATTGATATCAAAACTGCAAAATGTTAACATGGAAGGGGGTGATTAAAAGAATCAACCTTGCGTTGAGCTTCCCAAGTTGTCTACCTGAGTATGATCAATAACAACAGTTACTAGGCCACATATGACATATAAATTTACCCAAACAAGATCGCGTGGGTGCACAGAGTGAGTAATCGGCAAACGACATCTAAAAATTACAATCATCCGAGACCAGTCTTGAGTTGCACTAAAAGAGAAGACAGAGATCGATTGGAAGGCAGAGCGGGTGCAACTCAGGCAAGAACGAAGACACACAGCAACCCTGGAAGCTTGTGTGATGCCCAGGTAAACCCTTATCCATGCACAGCGAACGGATGTTCATCGCCACCAGGAAAGGACGAGTCGTGAAAGTGCCCAGTTTCCGTCATCGAGGACATCTGGACCAGTGCATTAATGTTGGTTGCTGGTATGACTCCCCTGGTGACGGCGGGGTCGCTCCTTCTATCGACAGCGTGCAAGCAGTTGACCCAAGACAAACAAAAGTTGCACCTGCTTCGTCAGTAGTCGACCATATTGGGGGTAGCATGACGGGAAACATTCCCAAGGGTTGCGAGCAAACTTGTGGGAATGTTTGTCTCCTCGTCCAACATCGTTACGACCCTGCAAATTGCAATCGGTCAATTTGATTGCTTCAGTCCCCCTGGGCCACAGCATGAAATACATGGTGGCCTCAAACCTGGTTCTTCTCCTACCCACTTGCAGTGTGTGTTCGATAGCATCAGCATGAAGCCGCTCGGAATTGTCCTGGCAGCAGGCCTCCTGGCCAGCTCTGCCGTTGGGAAGCCCGTCAGACAGCGCTCTCCTCTCGCGGTCAAGGAAACTCATTACGTCCCTCGCAGGTGGATCGAAACCCGACGTCCAGATGCTGACCACACGATCTCACTGCGCATCGGTCTGAAGCAGGGTTCCTTTTCAGACCTGGAGCGGCAGCTGTACGAGGTATCTGACCCAGACCACCAGTCGTACGGCAAGCACCTCAAGGCAGAAGAGGTGCACAAGCTGGTCGAGCCCTCCGAAGAGACGTTGGAGCAGGTTCACGAGTGGCTGGCCGACAATGGCGTCGACAAGTCAGCGCTGAGGTACAGCCCCGCCCGCGATTGGATCACAGTCACCCTGCCGGTCGCCGTCGTCGAGGCAATGCTGGACACAAAGTACTCGGTCTACCGCCATGAAGACGGCTCAGAGGTTGTACGCACTCCAAAGTGGTCTCTGCCGCTCCACCTCCACGACCATATCGACACTATCCAACCAACAAACTCTTGGTACCGCGCCGAGCCTAAGTCATTTTCTCTGTATGTCGAGACCCTGGAGGACCAGAAGCCAGTCACAAAGCTGCACAGCAACGGCTCCGTCTCGGATGTTTGTGTTTGGAATCATGTCACCCCGAGGTGCCTAAGGACTCTGTACGGAACCATCGACTACCAGACACAGTCCAACGACACAAACATCATGGGCCTCGTCAACTACCTCGGTGAATCCAACAACCGGAAGGACACCTTCAAATTCCTGTCACTGTATCGACACGAGGCCAAGTCTGGGGCCTACGACTTCAAATTTGACTCCATCGCCACCGGAACAACGACCCAAGTCCACACCGACCAATCAATCCGAGACCGGTCCGGTCTCGAGGGAAACCTAGACGTACAAGCCATGCTCGGCATCGGCTGGCCAACCAAGCTGATCGCCTACTCGGTCGGCAACAGCCCCCATTACCGACCAGACGCAGCAACCACGTCCAACACCATCGAAGACAACCTGACCTGGCTCGAACACCTCGTGTCGCAGCCGGACGACGAGCTGGCCAAGGTGATAAGCACCTCATACGGCGTAAACGAGCATAGCGTGCCGCCCTCGTACGCGAGGCGCATCTGCAACGACATGGCACAGCTCGGCGCCCGCGGCGTCTCGCTGCTCTTCGCCTCGGGCGACTACGGCGTCGGTCCCAGCAGGAACTGCACCTCAAACGACGGGACGAACCGCTCCTCTTTCTCGCCTATGTTCCCATCCTCGTGCCCCTTCGTCACCTCGGTCGGTGGCACCATGAACTTCACCCCGGAGGTCGTTGCTCACTCCCATGACTTAGGGTACGCGAGCGGAGGCGGCTTCTCATCTTACTTCCCCCGGTCGCTTTGAAAGGCCGGCGTTGTTGACGCCTACGTCCAGTCCTTGGGCGGAAGGGATGCCGAGTTCTACAACATGTCTGGCCGTGGCTACCCCGACATTGCGGCCCAAGGGTTCTCGTATGTTGAGGTGTGGAACTCGCGCCCCGAGCTAATGTTCGGGACCAGCGCCTCCGCGCCGGCCATCTCCGCCATCCTGGCGCTGGTGAATGATGCGCTGGTCGCCGCCGGCAAGAGCCCGCTCGGGTTCCTCAACCCGTGGCTTTACAAGCGCGGCCACAAGGCGTTCACAGACATCACCTCTGGCAGCGCCGTGGGCTGCTCTGAGCTCGGGGACGGGCTCGGGTTCCCTGCTCAAGAGGGCTGGGACGCCGTCACGGGCTTTGGTACGCCTAGGTTCAAGGATATTCTTGAGTTGCTGGGTATTGATAATGCCTCGTTCTCGGCGAGGAGACAGGCCTAGATTGTGCTGCAGTATATAGACATGTCTTTGAAAACACTCTACTACACTCAGCTTAGGCCTTAATAAAACTATAGAATACCTTCAGATCCCTCTTCCCCAAGAACAAGATTCTGTCATGCAAATGCTCAAGTGAAGTACCTAGGTATGTCGGTACGAGCGTATATGCCGATCGCCAGATACATGGCCCTACCCTTGGGCCTTGGTCGTGTTGACATGGGTTAGCCGGGCCAGCATTTACCTCTACCTCAGCCCAAACAACTTGAAAACATACTGGTATGTAGTCAACTCATTTTTCGTTTTCGAAGTTGAAATGAATAGCTGAGACATCGTCGCTGTTTGCCCGGGCATTCTTGATGGTGGAAGAAGATCAAGTGCTACATTCTCTATCCAGCTGAAAAGAAACATTGGCACTTGATCGATACTACCGACGTCTGTTTCCAGTCCATGAAACCATGTTCGTGCTCAATCTAGCCTCCGAACTACACCAGAACCGATCGCACCCTGCAAGCGAGAACGCCCACGCGGTTGTGGAACTCATCTTGGCTCCAGGGCTGTTTCGCCGCAAGAGAAGATGAAGTGTTGGCCAGCAAGAATGGTACGCCTCTGCTCAAGTGTAGGTTAAGGGACGGCCTTAAGGCCGTAAGTCGGGCAGTCAGACACCGCAGGTTCAAATGTACCTACCTAGGTAGGTAGGTAGTAGCGCCTAAGCTGTGGACATACAGAAACGTTGAAAGCGGCCACTGGCTACTCACTGTTCAGGTTGATGGGAATGTTCTCTCTCCTCTATATCGATTTAGTCGGTTTATCCTATTACCTGCCGATACAGATACCTGATCTTTCCTTTTTTTTGTTTTGTTTTTACCGAGTGAAAGCACCAGAAAGCTTTTCCTGATGGATAACCAACTTTGAATCCCGAACTTGCCTCAGCGAGGGTGCTTGTCCCACAATCCCAAGGACATACTCCAGATGTCGCACGCTTTTTCTCCATTACCTCGTGTGTCACTCCTTGAGGGCCTCGTCTCCAGGATCTCCATCACTGGGAACACTAACGCTTGTGTTGTCGGCCCCCTCGGGGTGCTGCGGCGTCTCCTTGACCTCCACTGCCTGCACATCGATCTTCTGGCCCTCCACCGGCGCAATATTCTCAACTTTCTTTGCCGGCTCACCCTCCTCGTCCGAGGCCTCACCAGCGGCCTTCTTCTCGCGATAAGCCTTGGCAAAGTCGATCCACTTTTCCTTCCTCAGGACTATCGAGTGTCGGATAGCGCATGCGGGCTCAGTCCTACTAAGGATGGCCTAACAGATTCAAGGTGTGTTAGCGAAGGTACATGGGCAGTCCACTTCTCTGTAGTTCTAGACAGAGGTTCGTGCGCGCGTTTTGGCTCGAGGACCGAGGAGATGGGATGTATGGTATGGTACTCACTCCGATCTCCTTGTGGGTCATGCCCTTCATCTTCAACTTGATCAGCTTCGAAACGTCCTCGTCGCCCCACGTCTCCTTGGCATTCGCGACCTGCGCCGCGTTCGACCTCCTCTTCTTTGAGCTAGGCGTACTGCTGCGCTGAGCAACAGGTTGCGCCTCGCCGTCGCCGTCGCTGTTGATGGCGATGGACGATGCCACCTCGTCCTGGCTGCTGCCGTCCAAGTTTCGCTTCAGGTCGGGCCCTGGCCTGAGCGAGACCAGGGACTCGTGGTAGGCGGTTGAAGCCCGAGAGCTACTACCCTCTTGCTCCACGGTATCATCGTCGTGCTGGGGGGTCTCGTTGTTGGCTACGCCGGAGCTGTCGTTGGAGGCGGAGGTGGCAGTGGTGGCGGATGGCTCAGCCTCGGGAGGAGGCTTGTTCGGGAGCGGTAGGCGCGGAGCTGTGCCGCGCACGAGCGAGGGCTTGAGGTCGAGGCATGCGAGGCACTGGACGCTGATGTACATCCATTTCTCGTCGACAGGGTTGCTTTGTCGTCATTGTTAGCGGTTCAAGTTGCCATTTGGGGTCTGTCTTGTTGTTGCCAAGATCAAGGTCACGGTGGGTAGTACACAACACACTCTGAGTGCTCCCGGTTGTAGCAATCGAGGCATGAGATGGCCGCGTCGCAGACGATCTCGACGTTGGCCGCGTCGCGGTCAGCAGCGATCGACCTGAGGGGGAGGAGCTCTGCGATCCTGTCTTTGAGGATTGTCTGGTGTGCGGGATCGATGCCACTGTGTATGCCGTCGCGTCTTAGCTTTCAATCCTACACCCACGAAACACGCGGTCAAAAAGGAGGCAACTTGCGTGTGGTTCTCGTCGTGGTAGCGCAGAACGCTGTTCATCGCCTTTTCGGCAATGGCTGGGAGGTCCCTGGGTGCCGTCAGTACGCTTCGAGGGAACACTCGTCTATAGGCGGTGGTACTCACTCGTCTTTCATCGTGTTCTGCTCATTTAGCAATGTTGAAGGTATGCTAGTAGGCGTTGGTGCACAAGTTGATGCTTAGAGGGGATATGTTGATGGCAAAAGGCTGAGGCCAGGTCATGATTAAAGCCCAAGAGTTGAGACTGAGGCACATCTCACAATGTTGTTGGGACCCCACCTTGCTCAATGAAGCTATGGCACAGGCAGTGAACCGGCGACATTGCAAAGCTCCAAAACTTCCTTGCTTGGGGCCCCTTGGTGTTCACCAGATGACCCTGGGGCCTGGGTGCCGCCTGCCAAAGTTGCAGCTACACCTGGGCAGCAGAGGAATACAAACCAAGGTGCCACTATTCCACCCATTGTATTCGCAGCTCAAGGCATATAATTTTATTATTCTCGGCTTGAAAGGGCCAATATCATGGCCTTGTGGGTATTTTTTCCCCTTGAAGAGACAAGCAGCTGTCTGCATCTTATTGGCGCACCTTCCCAAGGGTCAGATCTTCAGCTGCCAGATTTCTTCCACATGGGAAACCGACGACTATCTTCCGTTACACTTTCAAGATCTCAGATCATAAAGAGTACTGCACAGTGGCATTACAAAAGATTGCGACATTCTCATAAACATAGATTGATATTCCGCTCGCATGGCTGCCTCAACACTGTTTCGCTCTCCGTCCACATGCCCGTGGCAAGTACCTGGTCTTCATAATCCATCCATCAGTCGTACAGCCTATGCGAGGAGATAACGCATCACACGGAGCGCTTCCTCTTCTTCTGGGCCTTTTCCTCAACCTCAGCCAGATAGTCCTTCCACTCGTCCATGTGCATGATCCTCCCATACTTGTTCTCCACCGAGCCCTGGCCCCTGCCGAGCCTCGCCTAGAGACACATTTGATTAGCATCACTGTCACACAAACTAGAACCTCCAACGCAAACACCTGGGGGGGTAAGAGAGCCCTTACGGCAATGTCAGAATGGCGCATCCCCGATGCCTTGAGCTCCACCATGAGACGGATCTCGTCGTCCTCCCAGTTAGCCTTTGCGAACTTGGTCGCAGAGGCGCGCTTGGCGCTGGCGCTGCTATTGTTGCTGACGATCTCCTTGTTGTTGTTATTGCTGCTGCTGCTGACCTTCTTCTTGTTGCTGCTGCTGATGATCTTCTCGTTGTCGCTGCTGTCACTGCTGCTGCTCGACGACGCCGATCGCTTGGGAGAAGACGGGGGCGATGGAGACAAACCAGGGCCTAGGGTAGGCGACGAACCTTCCGACGAGTAGTAGGCATCACCAGTGTTTGGATGTGACGGCTGCTGCTGCTGCTGCTGCTGCTGGGGTTGAGGCTGGGGCTGTCGGGGCGGGGAGTCGCGCTGAAGTCGCTCGACCTCGTCGACCAGCAACTCTGGTATGATGTCGATGAGGAGCAGACCTTGGACGCAGATGTAAAACCAGCGGATATTGATCTTCGGTTGGCTGTTGATTGATGTGTGAGTGCCTAGCTCTAATCTTTGGCCGTCGATGATGCATCGGAGGTGGGGGGACTCACTTTTCAGGAGTTTGGTTGAAGGCTTCAGCAACGGTCACCGCGGCGTCGCAGGCAATCTCCAGATCTGCCACTCTGGGCTCCTGTGCTCTGTCTCGCAGGTGGTAGAGCTCTTGGATCGCCTGCCTGATGAAGCCTGGTAGGCTTCCAGGGAGGACCCTGGGGGAGGTTGATACCTGTCAGTCGTGATCTGTTCAGGGGCATGGGAGGGGGGGCTGGGGGTTGGGGAGAAGTACATGTCTATGTCTCTGTGGTATTGCAGTGTGTGCGCTGTTGCTTTGGTAGCAACTTCACACAACCGGCTGTAAACGTCAGCAAACTTGGGTCCCTGTAGGCACAGCAGGGTGGACACTCTATTCATGGCGCAGACTCACTCAAAATCCATTCTACTTGGAGATTTTCCAGATGTCGTGGCTGGATGGAAAGGGACTTGGGACTGAAGCGGTGACGAGTGGTGTTTGGATCTGAGCAGAGCCTGTCAACTTGGGTGTTGCGTCCACAGGCCACACGCCTCACTCGTCAGTCAAGTCAATGGGGACCTGTGCTGCGATTTATACGGTGTTTGACAGGTGGCAGCATGTGCGGCCTGTGACTGGGACAATGACTTGGACTGCATCTGGCTGGCCTGGCTGGCCTGGCTGGCCTGGCTGCGAGTGGCATTCACCAGCATGAAGAGAAGACGTTTGTTTCACCGCTGACCGAATCTAGTGAACATGCAGGTGACCAGACCAGCTCCGTAGACCACCTGGGCATGAGAACATTGAAGCCGTAGCCACTAAACAAAGGCTCCTATGACCTGAGACAGTGTCCTTGCTGCTGGGCTGGTGCCATCTTGTTGCATGACCAACGCCTTCTGAGGCCAGGTTCTCTTTGTGTCCTGAAGTCACTGGGGAACCTTCGAGTTGGAGCCTCGAAAGGACTTCAGGAAATCCTGATGATCTGGAACACATGAAAGCTCTGTTAGAAAGATGCACCAAGATCTCATTGTGTGGAAGCTGTCTCGGTTTGGATTCGGCCTTCAACCTTGGAGGATCGCGGAGAGCTAGAGCCTTGTTGATTGCTTCTGGGTCTGGGTGGATGTGCAGTTGTTGGTGGCAGGCTGTCAACGTAGCTTCAACCCTAGCAAACCCAGCCATGAAGCTCACGGTAGGGGCATTCAGTCACGAGATGATCAGGGACAAGGAGACGATGACAAATTTTGTTCGTTTGGCTATGAATGTCCGCAGTGAGGATTTACTCAGTAAACAGCTCAACTCAACTAAAGAGGAGTCCGTCCCAACCTACTGCTCAAGACATGTTTCTGGTGAACTATGACCAGAGAACAGCACAAGACGCTCAATCGTCAATTTTCCGTTTCCTCAATCGAAACCCTTTTTTCGACCACGATTCCATGGCGTCATCCTGAAGACGCATCTCGCATATTTCTGTATGCCTTGCAGCCTCAATGTGCAAAGCTGATTCCATGTACCAATACCCTGCAGCTTCAAAACGCAAGATCCCCTCACTTTGCTTCCCCCCCCCCTTTTTTTTGGTGATTTGTGGGTTTTTCCGACTTTTTTTTCTTTTTAGTATAGTTCGGTGCTCGAGTTGAGTGTGGTCCCAGCTCGTCAGCCCGTCGCAAGCTGCAGTTCAAATCTGCATGGTGACAACCTTAGAAGGGTCTTCAGCGGCGACAAGTGCAACGCTGCTTCATGGCCTTCATCCAGCGCAGGTTAAAGTTCCGGTCATGGCGCTTCCACTTGTCCATGAGGGTAATGTGCAGCTGATACAGGTCCTTGACGGCCCAGGTGTCGCTGGCGGTGCGCAGGCCGCGCTGGAAGGTCAGCAGCTTGATGGTCGGGGCGTTTGCCCAGACGTGAGCGTGTCCGATGCAGCACTGGCGGCGGAAGGCCTTTGCGCTCACGTACGTCAGCTCCTCGAGCGCGCCGAGGGTGAAGTGGCTGGGGCCCGGCAGCGGGGCGCAGCGCCAGTGCTGAGGCCCCTGGGCGAAGAAGTCGCTGAAGATGCGCTCCGTGTTGAAGGACACCTGGTTCATCGACATGGCGAGCTTCTTGATGCTGTGCATGAGCTCGAGCCCGGCGGCCTGGGTGAAGACGCGCTCGATAGTGGGTGGGGTGGGGTGGACGGTGGTGTAGGCAAGGGTGTCTGCGACTGTGTCGATGAGGAAGCGGGTCTCGTCAAAGTTGATGGGGAGGATGACATGGGCAAATGTCTTGTCGTTCTGGGAGACAGCATTCTTGGGCTTGGGCGCCGCCGTCTTGCGAGGGGGCCTCTTGGCTTGGTCACCACCGTTGTTGTACAAGTGATGGCCGTAGGCGATGCACATGTTGTCGAAGCTCTTGTTGGACTTCTCAATGTACTCCATGAAGGCCTCGGGCTCCTTCTTCTCGGCGGGGGGGCTGACGAGGTAGGTCAGGTGCTGCATGGTGTAGTCGGCAAACTCAAGGAATGCCTTGCGCGAGTCGACCGAAGCCATAAGCAAACCGCGGTGTCCGGTAAGTGCGCGGGTGTACTTGGGCTTGAAGCAGGCAATCACTCCGTTGCCAGCGCGGCCGACAGGGGCGGCGTTGGCGTCATAAGCAAGGTCGAAGTCAAAGGCCTGGACATTGGGCGCGGTGAGGCCGTGCACCGCATGCTTCCAGACCTCGAGCTGAAGCTCGGCGGGTAGCTTGGGGAAGACATGGAAGACCCGACCGCTACTGTTATCGTCGTACAGACCATCAACCTGCCGGAGCGCGGCATACTGGCGATTGAAGTTCTCGGCAGCCTCCTTGAGGCGCTTCTCTAGGGGAGACTCGTTGGTGAATCCCATGGCGAAGTTGAAGTCCTCCTCGGTGACGTGCTCAGGAAACATGTCCGCCGTGAAGTTGGCCATGATCTGTTGATTGTCAGCGTCAGGACTTTTGCTCTCGAGGGTTCAGTTGAGGCACTCAGGACTCACGTCTTGACTCTTGCGTGTAGGTTATATCGGTGACTGGACAAATGAAGCTCAAGGATGTTTCTCGCGGTGGACAAGCTTGCTTGAGGCAGCCAGCTGCTGAAGATAGCTTCTTGGATCAAGTAAGGAGAAGTGGGAGGATTGAGGGGGGAAGCTGAGGGTTTGGTCGCAGTTTGGTTGGCAGCCAGCTGCTGGAAACGATGTTCTGGATCAACCAGAGTGAAGTGATCGCGGCAAGATTAATGAAGGGGCTTAGGGTGTAGGATCTCGAGCTTCGTGATCGAAATTGGTGTTGTTGAGAGTGTTTGGTAACAGTGAGGGTCTGGTAGGGAGGTAGGTCGGAAATTTGAAAAGACGACGAAAGGGTTTGCGTCAACCTGTTCAGACGAGGCCGCCCAAAGCCGCCCAGCAGCTGTGGTAAAACTGAAATAATAGGGTGGCTGGTGGCCTTCAACAGTGGGAAAAGTGAACGCGTCTACCCCCCTAGTACCACCACAACTGGATCCTCATCCGGGCTCGCCTCGCCTGCTCCCGCACGTCGTCGGCCTCCTCCTCCACCCAACTAAGGATTGTAACGAAGGTAGGCCCACAAGTCTCCTTCAACCGGGCTACCGAATGGGCCACCCGCGGAAGACCCTTCTCCTCCCACACAGCACGACCCTTCCTCCACACGGCCTTCAGCTGCCGTGCCAGCTCGTGGCGCATCCGCCCGCACCTAGTCTCCGGGCTGCCCCGGTCCAGCCACCGCCAAACCACCAGCACTGCAGTCACCGGCTGCCCCAGGAGGCACCAGATCACCAACGTAACGCGGCCAAACTAAGACCAGAAAAAAGTGGCGAGCAAGCTCGCCGCAAAGCCCTCGAAAAACGAAGCTGTCGAATTTATTAGCAATGTTGAAGACACAATCCAGACGTCGGCAGTGGACTGTGTGAGAGTGTGTGATACATACCGGTCGTCATGATGTCTGGCAGAAGAAGAAGACAAAAAGACGACAAGATGAAAATAGGAGAAAATCAAGATCTACCTAGGTAACGTTAATAGATCTGGACGGCTCCGAGTCCTGGAGCAGTGGAGGAAAGACCCAGGAGCCATCGCATGATTTGACGTAATTTACGGGCCACGGAAGACTCTATTTAAGTATGGCAGGTGCCGTAGGAGGGTTTCTTCGTGCCAATCAAGGCCTTTGAGGCGGTAGGCCTGTGTTTTTGCAGAAGCTCTAGAGTTAGGAGACAACGTTGCGAAGCCTCGTGGCTTCCAATGACATCTGGACTGAGGCGTTGGAATCACGGAAAAGCTGGGCAAGCATGATCCATAGGTTCTCAAACTATTAGCATGACAATATTTGAATGCAGGCACAAAATCAATCAGCCAGGCCGTCCTAGGCACAGACTCGGACTTGCTCAGCCTCAGTCCTAGTTGGACGGCGTCCGATGGGATACATTGGCAGTACATGTGACAACCAGAAAATCAGATGGACAGCTTCTTAGAAGATGCCTCACTGTTGTTCGTCACCTAGTATACCCGTAACTTACCTACCTAGGTACACGAGAGAGCTGCCGCGGAGCTGCTTCACGGGTGTTGCTTTGCTAGAGGTCCTACCACGGACTGAAGAGCGTGCCCCAGGTGAGCTACGCACCCCCGGATTCCAAACCCGCGAGGGACTTAATTACCTAGGCAGTAACTAGCCTGGTCAGGCAATGACGTGATTTATAACTCGGAATAGTCATTTTTGGCACGTGCCGGGGCTAGTCCCCTTCCAATAGTTGATACTTAAGTACCCATCCCACCGCCCTACGCTGGCTACAGATAGCTTCCTTCCTTCTTTTTCTTCCTTACGCAGACCTACTCGTAAAATCAACTTAATTCGGTGCACCTTGAGCCCTCGAACCAGCAAATCCTGCATCAGAAAGACCTCCTCCTCAGTATTACCCTTGGTTCTTTGCAAAACCCCACCACGCCTCAAATCGGTCTCACCAATCATCAAAGACGAAGATTCCGCAGTCACAGGCCTTTATGCACTCCCAGTCCCCGCATCCACAAGGGGTACTTATCAGTCTACCTCGACCAGCACTTTCAGAAACTGGCACCATCATGGCAGATGGACAAGTAGCAGGCCCCGAGGATCCCGAGCTACAAGAAATCCACAAATTATGCCTACCTGAGCGGGATGAGAGGTTCAACACAAACACACTTCGTCCAGAGAGACCAGAGTACGCCACACTCATGAGGACGGGACTGAATCAGGGTTGGATACGCTCTTTGCTCACAATACAAGGAGCCATCTTCAAAAAGTATGACGTCCCACCGTACGGCTGGGTGTTCCCCAACGGTCCCTTGTTTCTGATCGCTACCGCTGCTATACTGTTCGACCAAGAATGCAGCAGTGCTGTGGTCTCAGACCCGAGGACGCTCCCACCACTAGGTCCACACGAACTTCGACCCGGGCACGTTCCCAAATACGACTATGAACTTAAGCCCTTGTTCGAGCACATGCTTCTGGTTGACTACGGCTTTGGGGAACACCCTTTCAAGGGAGCCTCAATTTTTTTTGAGGACTTCACCCTGCAGGATTTTCTTTGCTTGGGCCGGCTAGCTGCTGAATTTGCCTACGATTGTGGGAACGACTCCATTACGAAACCATATTTGCTCAAAGTATGCAAGCAAATGTCCCGGTCTTCGTACAAGCGGTCGGATCGGTGTTTCGCGGATATTGCGACCATGGCCTATTGGCTTTATACACGTCGCCGAGAGATCAGCCCCTCGGAATACAATGTCGGATTGACGGGATATACAGGCGTCCTCCAGGAGATGGTTTCCGAGTTACCAGAGAAGGGAGCAGGTCGACTCAGGCGCAAGCTCTCTGTCGACGTGAATGAGCTTATCCCTCACTTCGTATCGGGCTATCTAAGAGAGCCGCTGATTGGGGCTGCTCGTGCCTTGGCTGCACAATACGGCTTATCTCTCACCACGTCTTTGGAGAATGAAGGCGGACTCATCCCAGGTCAAGCCTCTTGCAGCAAATATTTCGATCTAGATGGGAGTTCACGTCATTTAGGCAATCACGAAAGCCGGCGAAAATCCTTGTCTGCCCGTGAGGTGACACCACCGCCAAGCTATGAAGAAGCAATGAAGGGATAAAGTCATTGAACATTCGTTGCGGTGTTTCAATCCAACCGAGGGCGTTACTCTCAAAAGGAGTTCCAGTAGAACAACAACCATTAACCGGACTTTGCTGCTGGCGCGGACAGGCATGAAGGAGTATTTGCGTTAGGAGGAAGGATTCGGACTTTTCGCAGGATGTCAAAACAGCCACTGCGGGTTTGGGGTGGAAAACATTTGAAATTGCTATCATTCATGCAGGCAGGCTCTAAATACCTGGGTAGGGTGGTCAGGGATAAAAGCCGGTACACTGTGGCATCTGGTATTGATTCTTCTCGAAGCTCGACTTCGTAAACAATCGCCAGACGTCTTCGAAAGGGCAGCCCGCATTCCTCGGTAGAGAATAGCTCGGGTGATTTTGTTCTCAATCCGTACGCATCCTAAAGCCGTACGGACCCTTTATATAGTAAAGTACCTAGGTAGTTACATTAAAATACTAAAAGACCTAGTATTCTTTTTTTAAAAAAAGAGAAAACAGTTACAAGCATATAGGTGGTGTTGTTCTTAATCCGTAGACGACCCGAAGGCGTACGGTCCCTTCATACAGTGGTAAACGCTTAGAGACCTAGCGTTTATAAAAGACACAGTGTTAAAAAGCCCATCTCTACGGGTACGTAGCCGTAGCCTTGTGCTACACAGACAAGGCTAGGGAGCATCGCTCCCAACGGTGGTATTAACTAGAATCGTCGCCTCAAGTAGCCCAAGAGCTAATAGACGGTACAAGCATATAGTAACAACCTTATACCGTATATATAAGGCTAGAGATTAATAATAGTAGTAAAATAATTTTTTTAAAAAGAATTTAGATATATCTTTAAATGTTACGAAAAATAACTACTGTACTACCCGTAAAAGCGATCGCTAATATAGTATAGAAACAGGGCCTTATATTATAACATACCCCCTAGTTTACAAGATATATTAACGAGTTAAACTAACTATAATCCTATACCTATAGTGTAGGCCTTCGCACTAGGTACTCTTTCTCTCTTAGAATACCCTACTTTACTCTTAGTAGGGTTTAACCTTTTAACCTCCTAGGGGGTCTAATTACTACTTTTAGAGAAGTTATAGGCTAGTTCTAAAGTAGTTTACCTTTTAGGCTTATAACTATTATAAAAAATAACTACTATACTACCTATAAAAGCGATCGCTAATATAGCGTAGAAATAGAGCCTTATATTATAACATTGAATATAAAATAAACTAAACTTATTAAAATTGAAAATAGTTAAATAATTTAAATAACTTATAATATATAATAATTTAAAAGATTTAGATACTTTAAAAAATAAAAAGAGATTATTAAACTATACGAGGTATAAAAGATAAAAGATTAAATAAAATTTGAAAACTAAGAAAATTAAAAAGAATTAAAAGTTTAAAAGGGTTTAAAAAGAAAATAAAGATTTATATACCTATTTTAAAAAGCTATAAACCTTTTTCTAACTAATTATGTAACTCGATATATAAAAATTCTTTTTTACTAAAGACCTACTAAAAGTTTTATTAATGTAAGTATATAAACTATTATAGCTCTTCCTATATAACTTCTTCTTTTCCTCAGCCTTATACTAGTAAAAGTTAAGTTATTAAAGTAAAGTAACCTAAGTATTAGCGGGCGAGCCTACTAAAGCGCTAACTAAATATATAACCCTCTTAGGTAAAGCCTATTAAGTCCTTAGCTAAAGGCTAAAAGTTAATAAAATAAAGTAAGTAAAAATTACTCTAGTAAGTAGTATAATATAGTTAAATAGTAATTACTAATTACCTATAGTAAGCTTAATTAGAAAAAGGTATATAGCTTTTAAAAATAAGTATATAAAACTTTTTTTTCTTTAAGAAGAGTAAGAAGAGTAAGAAGAGTAAGAAGAGTAAGAAGAGTAAGAAGAGTAAGAAGAGTAAGAAGAGTAAGAAGAGTAAGAAGAGTAAGAAGAGTAAGAAGAGTAAGAAGAGTAAGAAAAGTAAGAAGAGTAAGAAGACGGTCCTTATAACCTATAGCAAAAGGCACAAGTTATTAGTAAAAATTTATTGATTTAAAGCTAGTATTGCCTAAAGAACAGTATAGGAGAAGTAGTAGA
>MAVT02000564.1:0-27174 GCA_001702395.2 Diaporthe helianthi
ACTACAAAACTACATGTAGTTTGTAGTAATTACTACAAACTACAAATTTGTAGTAATTTTTGTCACAACTCTAGGTACCTTAGAGTATAGCCTAACGCTATAGCTACTTACATAGAGGCTTCTAGGCTTATAGAAGTAAATTAGAATATTACTATAAAAGTTTCTATATAGTAAAGCTTACTATATTTATTTAAAAAGATATATTATATCTTATTCTTCTAGGATACTTACTATAGTTCTAGCTTTGTAAATGAACTTAAAGAATATAAATAGTTAATACCTTAATATATTTAATCTATATAGAATACTATTAAAAACGAGAACCTAATATAATTAGGTAGTCGCTCTACTAGATACCGCTAAAGGTGCGTCTAACGCTTTAGAGGAAAAGAGTAGAAACAAAGTTAAATAGTAGCCTAGGGCTAAAAGATGGATTTTATATTCTCTAATTAAAGAGGGCGTATATAGTATAACGTAAGAGAAGAGTTAGATTATGAAGTTCTACAAAACTCTAAAAATGAATATAGTAGTATAACTACTTATATAGCTTTTATATAGTAGGTTTTTCTCTGTATCCTAAAATACTAAATAGTAAGTTAACGCTTTAAAATACTATTTAAAAACTACTAAATATTTAGAAAAGAAACTAATAAAAAGTATTTAAGCTTGATTTTTACTTTTATTAGTTTATCTTTAATATTTATATTTTTAACCTTATTATTATTACTACGCCTAGTCTACTAAGTATACTACTATATCTTATAAACTTATAGTTTTATTATAAAGCTAGTAAAGTTATTATTAGCTTTATTTATACTATTACTATAACTAAAATAGATCTTATAAGCTATAATATTTTAAATAATCTTATAAATCATATTATGCTTATTAAGCCTTTTCTATAAATTAATTATTTCTATAATGAAATTTTAATAGAACTTAAATGTAAGCTAATATTTATTATTCTTATTATAATAATAAAAGTAATATTTACCTTTCTTTTTATAGTTATATTAATTAAATTTATAATAATACTTCTTTTAACTACATATTAAGGACTATATATAATAAGTATTAAAAAGGTAATAATATTTAGTTTTAAAATCTTTAGTTTTAATATAAACCTTTCATTTTAACTAAGTATAGTTAGAATATCTACTTTTTAGCTTATATAAAAGTACGGAATATTTACTGAAATATTATTAGCTTTAAATAAGAAGATTCAGTATACTAATTTATAAATATAAAGAAAGTATATTTAATCATCTACTCTTATATAATATAATTATAGCCTTAGTAGTATATTTCTATGTATATTTAGAAGTAAAATTATATAGCTCTTGAAAATAAAAAGAAATACTATCATTTTCATTATTACAAGCTTTATATTTAGTAAAAATAATTAAAGATAATCAGTCTTTATAACTATTATAATTAACTATTTTTAAGAAGCTAAAATATATTTTTAAAGGTATATAAGTATAGTATACTAATAAAACTAACTTGTAAAGTTTAAATTTAAGGTTTTAAATATAGAAATATAGTATTTATATATAGTAGAAGTATATAAAGTAGGTAGTATTAAGGGTAGAAAAAGGAAGTAAGGCTAAAAATTTAAGTAAATAGATATTTAAAAGATTATTTAAGGTAAGTAGAGCTACTATTTATTAGTATCGTTTAAAAGGAAAATCATGGTATTTATTAGGTTAAAAAAGGTAGTTAATAATAGGGGGTATATAGTAAATAAGCCTCTAACTCTTATTTTAGTATGTATCTCGTATATATTTAAAGGTACAAGGTTAGAAAGTTGTTTTTTAACCTCTTTATAACTAGATGAGTTTAATTTAATGAATTCCTCCCTCGAATAGCTAGCTTTTTGCCTGTATAATCTACCTGGGTAAATTGATAATTGTAACTGTAATCCATGAATAAGTTTAAAAAAAGTCTTTCCTAACTCGTAAAAATATGTACATGAACTTTCCACTAAGATACCTAAAAACACCACCTAAATCACCGAGAATGAAAAAGCGCGAAATGAGTCCGCGATGTATTTTTTCTTTATTCTTTTATCTTTAAAAAGCGCTATGCATTAAAGGGATATTGTTCTCTAGCAATCCCAAGCCGGAGTTTGTCGGATCTCATTGTCCGATCCAGTCCCAGTCCCACTCCCACTTTACTGGTTGGCGGGGGTGTAGGAGTAGGTGCACGGAACAGGATCGTTGATGATGGTTGCACGGAAGTTCACGCCGACGCAGTCGGCGTTACCACCGGGGTTGGCAACACCAGTCCAGACCCAGACGCTGTAGGCACCGTTAGACGAAGGGCAGGCGACCAGGCTGGCGCCGATAAAGTCCAAGTTGCCGTACTCGTCGAAGCCCCAACCCCGGCTCTCGCTGCCCTGGGTCTCTCTCCCGCCTGGGGAGGTCCGGTACTGCAGGATGCCGTCACCCATGATAGTGCGGTCGGTGTAGAACTTCTGGGTGACGCCGCTGGGCGTGTATAGGTTTAGCTCGCCCTTGGACAAGAAGAATGTGGCGGAGTTCTGCTGCTCGCCGTTGGGGCAGGTGGCGCCCTGCTCCTGGGCGAGGAGGAACAGACCGTCCTGCGAGGCGGATAAAGAGGCGTATTGCAGCTCTGACTCCGTTCGGATCGAGAGAATGGTGAAGGGGGTGTTGTCGGGGACGGTGTTGTTCCCAGGGAAGTTGCCGGTTTGGCGCACTTGCATGTTAGGGGTGGCGCCGGCGGTGGCGGCCAGGGCGGCGGCAGCCGTAACGACTTGGAACTTCATTTTGATGGTTTTGGTTGCGTTGATTTTGGTAAGTTTGGTAAAGCACCTAGCATATGCGACAGTAATGCATGTAGGCTATCAAGTAATTTTAGTTGGTTGGTCTGACAGTTGAGCGATTGTGTCCGAGTGAGTGATTGGATTGGTGAGTGATGAATTATGATTTCAATCAACAATAAACAAACGGAAACAAGAACTCTTTTATGTAAATCTGCTTGTCGTCGATCTCAACAGAGAGTGGGCCTGGCTGGTGCAAGGATGCATGTGCGCATACACTAGGGGCACATTCAATGTTCACAGGCGATCAGAGGGCGGAGCTTTCAATACTGGGATCAACCAATCAAGCCAGCAAAGCAAGCAAGCAAGAATAGAGAATGGGCAAACCTAGCTCACGAAGCTGCTGTCCTAAATCAGATGTTGTAGGACTGTGGGCTCGGCAGTACAACCCCTGGCCCCCGTGGCGATCCCGAGATTCTATTTCTTATGTATATAAAAAATTGTACTATGTTTACACCTACTATGACGATCATACAATGGATTTAGTGCCTCAATATACGGCCGTTTCGGCTTGATGAGACTGACAGCGGGTAACTGCACCAAAAGCCGGCCACATCAGTGTTCCCCGGAACAAGGGCTGCAGATGGGAGAGGCAGTGTAGACTGCTCATCCAGGCCATTCAGCTAGTCAGCGAGAAGATGATATGTTCTCAGAAAACCCATGAACAAAATACATCTCCTGGACCAGAATTCCCACCGCCCGACCAGCTTGCTGTGCCGTCCAGTTGAGCCCCAACCTTCTGGCACTCATCGCCCAAGTCCGAGTCAGGTCTGCACCTACAGCAGGGTCGGCACATATGCAGTGCTATAAATAGCTTGCCAAGGCCCCATCCCGTGAAGCCTCGGACGAACCTCCATCATGGGAAACGTAGCAGTGTATACCGGACTGCCCTTCGTGTAGGAGGCAAAGAAATTATTTTGCTAAGCCGCCGGCTTGTCGGTTGTGCGGGACCTTAGCCATGACGTGTTGTCGCTCTGCGCCCCAATAACCTTCGCCATGAGCACATGTGATCAGATGGCTGATCACTTGAGCAGGCACGACAACACCCCAACAGTGGCATCCGTCTTCGGTGCTTTACTTACAGCCACATAAACTCGGGCGTAATCATCAGTCAGCTCGTAACAGTGAGTATATCATGGCAACATTGATCTCAGAATGAGTGCAAAGCGGCGCTGCATCCGTGTGTGTGCTGTTTAGGTCACCACAGAAATAGCAATGTAGGGGTGTGTTTCAGCCCTCCATTAAAGTTCCTCGCGAGATCCGTAGCCCTGGTCGACGTCAATATCCACGTCCAATGCTTAAATCGGTCTTTCGACAAAGACTTGGCACTACTATGCATCTATTATAAATTAACTGCCTCGTATATGAACTTTGATCTTCCAAGGCAGATACATATTGAGAGCCGGCGCAACAAACTTGAAAGATGACTGAAGCAATCACTGGTGAATGATTCCCAAAATACCATTCTTATTATCGACTTCAAGGTATTGTAAATGCAGACGCCGCTGATCGATCAGAACTCAATCAGCCACCCCAGCCATGCAAGGAAGTTGTTGCCCAGCGGAGATTCTGAGGTCGAACCCCCCCCCCCCTTGAGCCGAGCTTTTTGCGAACGAACTACCGTGCGAGCCCCCTATCATCCCGCCTCGGCGGTTCCTGCCCGGCGCGGTAGCAGCACGTGAAAATCAGTCATGACGGCCGGATTCTCTTCAGCTGTCTATATCAGGGGGTTTGGCAACGTTGAGCATTTTTCGAACTGTTCGTTCATTGTTTGTGCTACATCTAATGTGGTCTGGCTCTTCTGTTCGCTTGTTCTTGTAGAGGTACCGTACTCATTATCATTGACACAAAATCGAATCATTCAGTCTGAGTGATCCCCTTCTGGCGTTGTCGTGATCGCATCTTTACCTTGAATTCACACGGCAGTTGTACGTTCAATGTTAGTATCACTACTCAGTTCAGTGTCGCCAGCTCTAACACAGCACATGCTTACTCTCCTCAGCATAGTTAGCCTCTCTCGAAGTAGCCTCGCACACATTGTCACTGGAAAAGCTCGCGTCTATCGGGAAATGTTGTGAAGCACAATCGATTCCACTTGAGCAGACACTTGTTGCGTGAAGCTTCCGAAGACCTTGCAAGTGATACCTAGGCTAAGAGGCCCTAGGTCACAGAAAAACAGAGGGCCGACGGATCTGAATGCAGATATTTTGGTTTTCTTTTGTTACTAAAAGGCCTTGATACATATCTGGGAGGAAAGGCACAGGGACAAAAAGCCGGCTTCTCCCGACTGTGAGACCCTTTACTTGGACTCCGCGACCAAGCTCTTGAGCACCTCATCCAGATCCTCCTGAGCCAAACCAATCTTCTTATTCCACAATCCTTTGTTCGCCGAGTAATACGAAATTCCCCCCTTCCCGTAAAAGGCCCCGGCGATCATAGCAATCACCCCGAACTCCTGCCCTTTCTTCAACTGCGCGGCTCCGCCCTGCCAGAGGTCCTCTACAGTGCTGTGCGACACGGTGAATTTCTCACCAGTGGCCGCCTCGAGGGATCTCAGAACCTGATTCTGCGTCACTGTGAAGCTGTTCACGTAGACGAACTGGTTCCTTGTGAGCTCAGGGTTCTTCAGGCTCTGAGCGATGGCTCTCCCGACCTGGTCCAGTGTCGTGGCCTCATATGGGATATCTCCCCCGTCGTAGATCGTGACGGTGCGAGCACCAAGATCCCATCCGCCAAAGCCTGGGATCCTGAGGCCCCAGTCGAACAGCGAGCCCGTGACCAGGGCAACCCATGAGATCTTGTCCTGGCGCTCCTTGAGGTAGTCGAGGATTTCGATTTTACCAGCCAAGAAGGGGACGAAATCGGGCGATGAGCGGTCTGACGTGTCGCCGCCAAACTCGGATGGGAAGAAGGTCTTGACCCCTGCGGCGATGGCGGCATCGATTACGGTCTTCTGGAGGTCAAGTGCGCCTGGGCTGCTGCTGGAAAGCGTGCTGATGACTGCCTCTTGACCTTGGAAGGCTTGGAGAAAGGAGGTGGCGGAGTAGTCGGAGGTGATGAACTTCACGCCGGCGGGGACGCTGTCTCCAGGGTTGCTCCGGCTGAGTCCTGTGACTTGGAATCCGTCCTCTGACAAGGCCTTGAGCGTCGCTTTACCGACATTGCCGCTTGCTCCGACAACTACAACTTTCTTTATGGTTGAACCGGACATGATGTATGAGATATGATATAAGAGATGGTGGCAGATAGAATATGATATAATAGAATACTGGCTAAGTGTTTCGCTGCGGTAGGAAGGGTGTTGCTGGCGGCCTCGTCCAAGAGACCATCTTGCTCACGCAGGCGATCATTATATATTACGTCGAGGAGGTGGATCTGAGACAGAAGCTGTAGCTTGACATTAGTAAGTCCCTCGTATCAGGTCCTGATGAATCGGCAGCAGCCGAGTCGGTGATGCATGGTGTAAGTACGCGTCCACGGGTGAGGCTTTCACCACTGGCTTTGGTATGGAAGAGATGTCTTCCCAACAGATCCGCGGGGCTATTGGTAATCAAGTGCTCCATTTTAGGATCACGTCAGTGACAGGGGCTTGATTGAAACATGTACTACAGCAGGAGTTTGTATAGGTCGGAACCGAGTACCGAGATGTTTAATCGGGCTTGGCACGAATGATCATTAATCATACCAAGTCCTCCGCACACTTCCCACAAATTGGTAGACATGATGCGGCTTGAGATTATATTCGGCAGCTGCCTTGGTGTTACTGTACAGATCTTCTAGTCGGGGAGTTGTATCGTTTGTCAAAGGGCATATATTTGCTGTTTCCGTGGATCAAACTCTTCGGCATTGCAATTTGTAATAATCCTTGTGATCACATGGTTTAGCAACATTGTACAGGAATTACTTTTGATTGTTATACCCATGTCAATGTCTGCGTCGCGTTAGAATATTTTTCGATGAGCTCCTGCTAACAAATGCCTGGTTGATTTGAAATCAACCAGACGTATTCCACTTTCAGACACCGGTCCCAATTGCGTTCCTCGAACCAGGTGTCATCTAGGTTTTCTTGATTCTGCGCCGAGAATGCAAGCAGCGGATCATCAACCTGGGGGTTGTAATCTCACGCCTCTTCCTACAAGTTCTTAAATCCTTTCTCAACCTCCTTCCAAGCAGCCTTTGACAGGAACCCTGTGATCCAGTAATTACCCGAGGGATCCTTGCCTATTATATTGACGACATTACGGTACGTGGGGTTCGGCTTTGGGCTCGCATCACACGAGAGAAAGAGGACAGGCTTCCCGGGGGCATTTCTCTTCAGTCGGGCATCTGAGCCTTCTTTTACGATAGCAGGGCTGAAATCAACCACATCAAAGAACCTCGCCTTTCCCCAGTTAGAAAAGGGAAGAAGGATACTGTCGCGCTCAGCAAACACCACGGGCCTGTCGGTCTTTTTGATCGAAGCCCTCTGGTCCCGCACCAATGCTTCCACTTGCGGCACCGAAGTCTGTTCCTTCGTCGAGGACCGAAGACGAAGGGCGATCTCTCCCAGAGACATTGTTTGGGCCTCTTGAACGGTGAAAATCGTCGTGAGAACAAAGAAGGCGTTCTGGACGTAGGCTGTGGACGAGTTGAAAGCCTGGCGCAAGCGGCTACGGAGCTCGAAGACGTTCAGCACCGCCATCGTCCGCTTGCAGCGCGGCCCGAGGCTCAGGCTGATGTTCCTGATGGCCCAGGCGGATATTACATCGCCTTCGCTGACGAAAGGTTTCTCAGCGGCTCCACCGCCCTGGCCGATAGTATTCGAGGGAATACTTGCAATGGTGGTCTCCTTGAGCGCCGCCACCGACTTCTTGGGCAGGAAGATAACGCCTGTTTCCATTTTAGGCCCGAAGATGAGGTCGCTGATGAAGTTGAGAGCAAAGAATAGCATGGACCATCCGGCCAGTTTGAACTGCGAGAGGACATGCTCCTCCATCTGGCCCTCTCCGCCGTCTTTGTCGCTTACGCTGTCCAGAGGATCTCTTGGAGCAAAGGCATCGACTTCCTCAGGCCGACCCGCCAAAATCTTGCACCAGTTCTCAATCAGTTTTGACAACCCCACAGCGTCAGTGCAGAAGTGCGGGAAGTTCAGTGTGACAACTGTCGCATCGCTAAAAGTGAAGACGTGCAGCTCAAGCGGCGGGTCGTCGCTGCAGAGGTAGTCCTGCAGAGTGGCAGGCACATAGTCCCTAGCCTTTAGCCCGCGGAAGACGTCGCCACCAGCCTGGATCGAGGGGGTAGCAGTTGGCTTCGGGAGCTTTGATGCCAGAGGATGGTCCTTGATGCTTGTTTCGAAGCAAACTTGATGGAATCGCACGGCTGGGCGGTTGGAATTATATTCAATAGGCACATGGATTTCCAATTTTCCTCGTGACTGGCGTGTGTCAGTAAGTGGTCGAAATATTATCATGACTTCCCCTCCAGGGCTTGGTGGCCTGGCCTCACATTTCGTCGTATTCTTCCTCCCAATCTTCGCCACCCTTTCATTTCCAGTAAAGTCCTCAAAGCATCATGTAGCTTGTTGGGATCCAGTACGTCGTCGAATTGAACCATCCACCGTATGATAATCTCTCTCACCATGGGAGAGTCGTCAAAGAAGAGCGCCGGTATTACATCATCAGTCGGCACACGCGGTGGCTGCCCGCGTTTCGCGTTGATCCATAACATCGCTGCAAAGAGGCAAGCCTGAAAACTCGCCGCTGTTTTACGCAACGTTTGAGTCGTGGTTGCAGGCTCAGATTCAGCGCCGGAAGTTCAGAGAACCAGTAACGAGTTGTTCCTACCTGGAGTTAAACACTGGGAGGTCTCGATCATTTGTTGTCCCGGACATCCGAGAGATAACGTGGGAAAGTCGTAAGCATTGGCAATCCCTTGCGGCGAGAAGGATGCGAGCTAGTCTACTTCTGTGGAAATTAGGATTGGCTGATCGAAGAACCAACATGCAGGTGGTGTGCAGGTAGTGGGGTCTCAGTAAGAAAATAGCCTACTTTAACGATCGAAACAAAATAAAAATAGGCGAGGCTAGGCAGCATTATTTAACCTTTTTTCTTTTTTTTGCTGTGGGCTGATAACGTTAGAGGCGTGTCGCACATGCGCCCTTCCTGACTTCCCACTTCCAAGTTGGCCTGGTGGGCACGCAACCTTGTCCAGCAGGATGCCGTACCTCGCCCATAGTTTGGGGGCCGATCACCAATTGACCAGTTGAGGATTCGATAAGGCCCCCACACAAAGAGGAAGAAATAATGGCTCATGCTCGTCATCATCATGGACTCATGGCGCCAGGTATAGATATGGCAGAACCCTGGTGTCGTGTCTTGCTAGTAATTTGAACCCCTTCTTTTTGCCCTCCTCCTTTACCTGCAAGGCTGGCTTCAAGTTGTTATGACCTGAGCACTACACCGCAGAGATAATACTACTGTACCCTCATTTACCTTATAAGGATTCCATTCCACGAGAGACGGTCCACAAAACATCAGACCATAAAGAGATGAGTCTCTTTGGGGGGCTCGACCTCTGCCTCTTCCCGGCTGGCAACCCTCCAGACGGGGTACAGTCGAATTTCGAGGATCCCCCAACTTACGCACCCACTGTGGTTGCAGTCACTGTCGTCGTGTTATTTTTCGCAACCCTATTCACAGGATGTCGGTTGATGGCAAACTGGAAGAACCTCACATGGGGTGACTGTAAGTCTCTTGCCGGGCTGAGTACTCACATACTCACTGTTGGCGTACGTGTCTAACAAAGCTGCAGATCTCAACGCACTGGCCCTCGTGTTCTCTGTCGGGCAAAGTGGCATCATGCTTGCTCGTACGTTTTGGCCGTCCTTCTTCTTTAGGGCCGCTTATCCCTCTTCTTAGACCCAGTCTAACTCGAATATAGAACTCAAATTCGTGCGGCATCAGTGGGATATACCAGCGTGCTGGTTATTTGGAAACTATGCCAAAGTGAGTATCCTAGGGCCATCCACTGCCATGTCCGTCGTCTTCATGGATGAGCTGAGTCGACGACGCAACCCCTTTTGTAAACCTGGAACGCTTACATAGGGATTTTAGTTGATATTCGCCCAGCAGATGATGCTTACACCAGGCCTCATTCTATCCAAAGTAGCCATCTTTCTTCTCTTCCTGCAAATTTTCGAAGTCGACAGCCGCATGAGACTTGCTATTCGAATCGGGATCGTACTTACCGGTATCAACTATCTCCCAAACATTCCTATCGAAGCTTACTTCCAAGCACCTGGAGTGGGAGAAAGTTGGGAAGGGGTTATGGCCAGTGGGAAGCCCATAAAGGCTTCCTATTGGGGCCTTGTGCAGTCTTCACTGGGTATCATCTTGGACGTTTACATGTTTATCTTACCTCTGCCGACGGTATCCCGACTGCAAATCTCAAGAACAAAACGAATTCAGTTATTGCTGGTGTTTTCTACAGCCTTTATGTGAGTTTTAAGCTCCTCAAGTGCTGCCCGCAAGAGGCGCCACAGTGCTAACTCATCGGGTTTTCAGGGGTGTTGTTGCGAATATTGTCTCTCTTGTGTACCGAGTTGCTCAATTCAGGAATATGCAAGACGCCACTTGGAATCTGTATGCCTTGCTACTCTGCACGTGAGTCTCTCACTTACTTCCCTTACATGACTGTCTCGAATCAGGGTCGTTACTGACGTCGAGTCAACCAGAGTCGTTGAGCTCAACATTGCAATCATTGTTTGCTCGGTACCCGGTCTGGCCAGGTTCTGCAAAGTTTACGCTGCGACTTGGACCCCAATCCAGTCGCTGCGGTCCAAACTCTCCAGGCTCGGGGGATCCACCGCAGGAGGTTCGAATTCGCCGAAACGGCACGGTTGGCCAGCTCCCCAGTTGCATACACCGAAATCCCTCACTGACGAGGAAGCTGGGATGACGCTTTCGACCTCAGTCTCGTCATATTACAACACAGTGGACAGGACGCATGATCGTTTTGAGATGAGGGAGCGCTGGGACGGAGCCCCAGACATGCCAATGAGAAACTCAAGCATGTCACTTGCAGACTCGGAGATGTCAGGGGCAGACCCAGATCTGGTAGACCCATATCTGGATATAGCTGGTCCGGATTACTCTTGGCTACACACGTCGTCCCATAACAACGCTGCGTCGGGTGGGGTGAGTCAAGACCACACTGGCATCAATGGCTTTCGATCTGTACGGGGTCCTTGAGTGTACGTTCAATAGGAATTACCGCCCACAATATGCAGAAACACGATATTGTAGTGTTACAATGGATCTATATCAGGAGATCCAAGAAACTTAAAACTTTTCTAAGGCAATACAAACCATTTTCTGTTTACCACATGATAGTTCCTGGTAAAATGCTGTATACAGCGGCGTGCACCAGTTGACGACAGTCCTTGCGAGCTACCACCTTTTCCCCCCATCCGCCACTACCTAGGCCTGGGTCTGCTGGGAGTGGAAATTTAGTGGAATTTTAATTCCACCTGAACGACATGTATTCGCCACGTGTGATGTTGGGGTAAATCAGAAATCTCTGGATAATACTACCCTAAGTCGTGTTTGCAGGGTATTGATCACCGATTTCAATACCCCGGCCAATAGTGACGTGCAGAACCCGAAAATTTGGGCAAAGTGCTTCTCAGCGAAGGCGGGAAATTCTACGAACAAGCCGCAGTGGCATTAGCCAAGGACATGTTCGCGGTCGATGCACGTGGGAAAATTCTTCGATGCCTGCGTTCTAAGACAGACAACGATGACCTCCTCATAGGACCTGCCTCTCCACTTCGGGACTCGCATGATTTACATCGGCTCACTCGGCTCGGTGGTCTTGACTGATTGGGCATGGCGTTGAACCAACCCAGACTTCCCGGATTAGCCTCATGGGGACCAGTCCTTGACGGCGTTACATTTGCGTACACCCCATCCCTTAAGTGTATACGGAGTAGGTGGTGTAGGCGAAGAGATGCCGAAGAAAGCCGTAGGTTACCGTCCCGTCATGAGCTTGACCCTCCAGCCAACGTGGGCGCTTGGAAATCATTCCCACAGTCCAACTCAAAATTCCAATCTGCCATTAAGCTCTCGGTTAAAAGAACCCTAAACCATGGTGGGCTGGCCCACGGCCTCGTACCGAGCCTCGATACAACCTTAAACTCGATATATGACCAGATGGCGCCATTTTAACTTCTAGCCCCCTTCACCTGCTTTTCAAATGTTCCCATTCCTAATCATGATTGGCACACGGCGTGACACTTGCATTTTAGCTTCCGGGTCCCAGCTGTCAAGCCCTACCCTCTTCGATAACGTCTCTCTTTGGACGAGCAAGAGCTGAATGATCTTCCTCTACTCCGTAGCAGCCGTCGGGCCCTCACACTGAGGGGGTCGAGGCTGGCTGGCCGCTGGCCGTATCTGCTCAAGTCTTTCCGATACAGCGGTGCAGCTGGACTCTGGGCCATATAATTAGGTACGGACCACGCAATTTGGGCCCGTCGTTTCAAGTTCATGACTGGATAGAAGCAGTGATAGGTGAGATTTCTCGACTCGCGGGACTGAGGGGCTGTGCGACGCCTCCTTAGCTTCATATACCTACAGTATGGCGTCGTTCCCGGGCCTGGTGTCGGCATCCAGATTCGTCAAATTCGCAATTGTCGCTCAAGATGGTATCATAGGCTGAAAGCGGGGTCCCACCGCAGGAGTATGAGGCAACAGCAGCAACGCACCGTTGAGAACGCACCGTTGAGAACCCACCGTTCGGATATGCAACAACACGGTGACCTACAACTGCCCAGGTGTGTTTTGCCCCATGGTGGGTGGTTTCTTCGGTGTGCATCTTTCCAGGGAAGCCCAGCCCGCGAAGTCATCAGCCTCATTCCGTCTGTCGTGTGCGCTTCACGCCAGAACATACTTCCCGGCTGTGCAGTCGAGCACCATTGGCGACGAGGAATGGACCTGTCACTGCACACTTAAATTGGAACAACATCAAAGACGATAGATAACCTGAGCTCAGTCATGATCATGGAGCAATTCGTCACAACATTCAGCGCCACAGGCCGTCAGCCAAAAGAGACATGTAAGCAGTGCAGATTCAGAAAAGTCCGCTGTGATGGACAGAAGGGCGAAAAGGGCTGCGGCGACTGCGACAGGCTCAAGTTCGCCTGCTCATTCGTTACGCCACTCCCTCCACCAACGCCGGCGTCGCCGACAGAGGGCGAGCCATCCGACCAGCCCAGTCCAGTATCAGACAGGCCCGTGGAGCGCCGGAGGACAAGCAAGGCATGCATCGCCTGTAGGCAGCACAAGGTGCGCTGCTCGTCTGGTTCGCCGTGCGTTGCCTGCAAGAGGAGGGGAGTCACTTGCGTCTACGGGACAGATGGTCGACGCAAGAGTCACCGCTCCATCACAGGTTCAGCCGGGACACCTACGGAGTCGGTATTCCCACCTGTGGCCGAGAGCACTACGAGCACTGAAGACACATCAAATGCATCACCAACGCCGACAACTCCAGGACCAACGAGCCTCGAGCCGGCAGCAGTATCGACCTCCCCTTCCCAAGGACCAGTATTGCTGCCCCCTGATTTGATTCAGGTGCTTGTGCAATTTTACTTTACTCACGTCTACCCCTTATCTTCATATGCGTTCCTCCACCCCGAAACCACCATCCGTCATTCCCACGACGGCCAGCTGGAAACCAGCCTGTCGTATGCCATCGCGGCAGTCTCCAGCTACCACCATGCTTCCTCACAGCGAAGAGAACAGGCTGAGCAGTCGTGGGTTCAGGCGGCTGAGGATCTCATCTGGAAGAACCTCGAGTCACCATCCGTGTCACGCCTGCAGGCATTGTTACTAGTCATTCTTTACAAGGTAGAGACGGGTGCTTTCCAGCGAGCCTTCATGCTCTCCGCCCTCGCCGCCCGAGCTGCCGCCGCAATGAGGCTCAACCACGAGCGAGACGGGCCGACGGGCAACAAGACCTCGCGGGAAGTCAGGAGGCGTGTGATGTGGAGACTGAAGCTGGTGGAACGGTACTTCTCCACGGGACTCCCGGAATTCGAGCTCTGCCCGATCGAGAGCGTCTACCTCGAGCTGCCCTGCTGGGAACAGGAATTCAGCGACACCCGGATCGATGGCAGGAAGGAACGGACCCTTCAGTCCTGCGACTTTGGCTCATACCACCTCTGCGTGAGGCTGGAGATGCTCCGCCGCGACCTCATGAAACTCAACCGGTCCCTCTCCCTCTACGATACGGCCTTCCCCCAACTGTCAACGGTAATGCACGACTTCGAGCAGCACCTCGCACGGATCGAGGCTGAGCTTCCAGGAGGCCCAACCCTAACCACCGAGCGAATCTCATCCCTCCTCGACAGCCCCTGGCTGCCGCGACACATCCTCGTCCACCTATCCTTTCACCACTCCCAGTGTGACCTGTACCGCCTCCTCGTCCGCGGATACCGGGAAGCCGCCCCGGCCGCAGTGCTAGACGCCGTCGACGGCGACCTCCTCACGCGGGCGGAGCAGCTCTGCCTGCAGCACGCCACCGCCATCGTCGACATACTCGCGACCCTCAACCAGCTCAGCCACAGGGCCCAGCTGCTCGAGTTCGACGCCGCCATCTGCGGGTACCACGCGACGCGGCTGCTGCTCTTCATTGCGCAGTCGTCACAGGCACCCAGCAGGCCCTCGGAGGAATGGGCCCTCAGCCGCGCGGAGCTGTGCCTCGCTGCGCTGCGCCGCTTCTTCCCGTCCAGCAGGCTCGCCCGCCCCGTGCTCGAGGAGATGAAGAGGGCCATCTCGGCCTTTCCGACCAGGGCCGGCGGGAACAACACAGGTGCTTCCTCCTCGTCGCCACACAGGCCCGCGAGCCCTGACCTCGGACCCCCTACTACTACTACTGGTAGCCGTAGCGGCACCGGGGATTCAACCCAAGGTCTCAGCGCCGCCGCGAGGGTGCGGCAGAGACTTGCTATTCATAGCCTCCTGAGGCAGGCGGATTTCCCCGACGGCGATGAGCAGCTCCCCTCGTCACCCGAGCAGAGCAGGCATGGTAGTGTGGGCGGCGATGGTGGTGGTGGTGCTGCTGCCGCGACCGCAAGCCACATCCTCGCCACTGCCGCCGCTACCTGCAAGGTGCCAAGCCCGCGGCTCCCAGGGATAGCGGCGCTGGACATGATGCCGAGGGTGCCGCCGTCGAGGGGGTTTATCCTGTCACCCAGGTGGACGTCGTCGTTGTCGTCGCCGTCGGATAGGGGAGGGGATGATGGTGAGCCGTGGCAGTCGAGTTTGCTCGAGGGGGGCTTTGCGGCTGATCGGTGGGACTCCTTGCCTGGCATAAGGCTGCAGAAGACTGCTGCCGGTGGCGGCGGCGGCGGCGGACCTCCGAGTTTCTCGTTCCCGTGGCTAGAGAGGTGGGAGGGGGCTAATGTTGTTGCTGGGGAAACGATGGGTTGAACGATGGCCTGGGATTTGGGCTGGATGGATCACTGCTTAGGAGTTTTAGGCTTACGGGATGGGCTTTCGGTTGGGCTTCAAATGTTGATGATACCACTTTGTTTCTACATTGCTAGATTAACCATGCTATCCCAAATCACCAACCAATACAGTGTAATATCTGCCAAATGTGAAGCTGCCAACTTCCTCTGCTATCTCTTGACATTCTCCTCGATGTGCAATGCCCAAGTGCTGGCATCGAGGGGCCCACGCTGACCACTCAACGTTAACACCCAGATTCGAACAAAGCTGCTGACATGGCAACATTCAATCTCAAGGTAAAGACACGTCAGAGCAGACGCCGAGCAATTCGGTCAACATCCCCAAATCGCACACCATTCTCGGCCAAGCCCCAAAACGGAGCACAGCCGAGCCGAATCAGCCCCTTGCTCCCGAGGTCTACCTCCCCTATAAATGATTCGGTTAGTCTTGGCGCAGTGCTAAACAACTGAAAGCACACCACTGCTTAGCCAAGGGGAAACAAGGAACGCGGGATGTGTTAACTGATTGAGTGGCTGCAGGTTGGCTGATTTCCAACGTTGCTTAGACGCGAACTGTCAACTGTTGTCACGTTGCACCGGACATCCGGGAGTACCCACTTTGTTGTCAATGTGAATACCGCATAGATGCATATGCAGCGACAGGGGATCCGACGTCGTGCTCGTCATCTGGCGGGTCGATCACGAATCGCCCGCTGCGGCCGTCCACTTGGGATCCATGTTCGGAAATGCGCTGGGTATCGGGAGTCGGTGATATGACCGGTCTTGGTGTGCCTAAACTTAGGCTAGTGTGATTGATTGGGTGGAACTATCATTCTGCTTGTCGGTGTTTTCATCGCTCAATCTTTATGAGTCGGTCCATTGCAGAAATCAGATTGGGAATACCTATTTATAACCTGTCTAGGGGGGGGGGGGGGGGTGTTGTGCAAAGCAGTGAGTGAGTCGGGGATTCGACCCGATCACGACAAAACTGTGCACTTAGATGGCTTGTGTGACCTCCCTCGGTTGATCGGAAATTTTACTAGTCGATGCCTCACATATAATGCACCAACCTGTATCGTTTTATGGATGCTGGGCCTCGTATTCCCACTATCTCGGCTTCCTGGGTAGCCCCCTACTACCTAGTTGAAAGAGCTACAACGAAATGTAGAAAATCATGCGGCCGTACACAAGCTAACTACTTAGGTACATAGTGATACAAAGACTGCGATACCGCTCCTCATTGTGACTGGAGGCATACCAAGAAACGAGACTATGTAAAGCCACCGCCATGTTGACAATTGCTCAGAGCCAAGACCAAAGCTTCTTTCTCTTAAACAGCCTAGGATTTGGCGTAATTATCGCGGATCAGGTAGAGCCGCTTTTGGATGTCCAATTCTAGTACGTTTGCTGGTTTTGTTGCCAGTAATTTTGTTGTTGCAGAGCCGCGGGCCTTGGGGGCTGAGGCATTGCATAATACCCAGGCTGATAAGTTTCTCCGCCTATTTGTACAGAATGGATGTACTTGAGCTGGTCATGGTAGTCATGGGAAAAGTCCTCCTTGATGAGAGTCGTGGTGGTGATCTGTTGGGTACTGGGCAAGGGCGCAGTCTTTTGCATGTTGGTTACAAAAGTGGAACGGTACGCTCGGCGCATGAAGCTCCTGAGGCCCGTGATGGCGCCGTCGCCCTTTACCATCTGTGGCAGCTGGTGTTTGGTCTCCGCATATGAGAGTCTGTGTGTCATGTTATACTCGTCAATCTCCTCGACTTTGCTGTTTGACCTATTGACGAGTAGGGTCCGCGAGTAATCCCTAATGAAACTCCAGGACGCCGCTATGCTAGCACCCATTGCCTTGAACGGCAGCGCCACGACAGGCGCGCACGCGCATATGAGGCCGATATTGAGCTCAAGGATGCTGTGAAGGACTGTCAGATCTTATGTCTTGATGTTGGAGACAGGCCGCTAGGAGATCTCCCTGGCGAGAGAGATCTGTTGCCATCTTACCCAAACACATAGACTATGCTCCAGGTTCCATCTGATAGATCCATAATGGCACGCGCAGCCAGGCCCCCGGCAGAGCAGCCGCACGCCCTGGAGTGAGGATCAGTACGACACGTGCGGGATACACCGAGTGAGATGGTCAAGAACATACAGGAGACCGGTCAGAAAAACACCCATAACCCCAAGCTTCCGCTTCTTTGGGAGGCTTAGACGAGATACGAGCCACAGCGGTATGGCCAGAATGTACAGGTCCGAGATGAGCCCGAAAACACCGTTCGCTAGGGAGTTCCGCTCCTGCGCCATTGTACAGGTCCCATAGTACGTTGTGTAGTGCCAAGTCTGGCCGTTCCGGGGAACGCAGTTGGACAGGATGAAGATGGAAAGTGAAGTGTAGGGAATAGTGGTGGCCGCGATACCGGCCCAGACAAGCCAGCGTGCCCAGCGGATGGGGCCGAACAGTCGGAGAATAAGTGTCAGGAGAGTGAGCTTAAAGAACATGGACCCCAGAGAGTGCATTATCAGGCCCACGGTTGTGAGCTACAGGCTGAGCTGTTAGTCGGTTCCAAGGTTGCCTCTCCGCTGCCCAGGTGCCGCCGGCTGAAGCCAGAGTATGGGATAAATACAGGAATTGTCACCTACACTTAGATAATTCTCTGTGATCATAGAAAGAGGCACATCCCAAAGATGCCTACCCAGTGGGTTGTCGGCCTCTGAGGCTACTATTAGTACACGGGTATAGTTGATACACGATGGCATTCGTTGGAACGGGATGGAGGGTAAATACTCACGAATTAAAACAGTGGCGCAATAAGCGATGATGGAAGCCTAAGTTCGATCATCATTGGCTTGAGAATCAACATTGAAGGGTGTATAGATCAAGACTCACTGCTCCAAGTATACAGAAGACTGATACCGTGTCAAGCATCAGTGATAGACTCATACATAGGCGGTGCAAAGTGTATACATACTGTCATCGGCAACCAACTTATGCATCTGTCGCAGGCGGGTGCCAAGGCGAATGATGACGAGGGCGGACATCATCGACATGAAGACATAGATACAAACCCGATACAAGGTCGCAAGCGAAGGTGGATTGACGAAGTTGGGAGTCACTCCATCGGGTGGCTGCACTACTGGGGTCTGAGAGAGGTCCATCTGAGAGAAATCCAGCTGAGTGAGGTCCTGTCTCGTAGACAGAGTATTGGATAACTTTAATCGTGCCATCATGTCCTTTTTGGGGAGGCTGTGTACTAAGGGAGATGAAGTTCGACCAGAGGTCAGGCTTGCGGAGATAAAGGGATTTCTGAACCAATGAAAAGCACACATCAATCCGGTACTGAACTAATGAAGATGGGTGACAGAAGGAAGAGACTGATAAGTTGAATTCAGGTGGGAGTAAAAAGAGCCAGGAGTATCGATTTAGGACAGGTAATCAAGGTCGCAGGGGATGAGGGTTACTTGTGATGTCGGTGACCGACCTCTATCCAATCGCACCCTTGGTACACATTTGCGATATTGAAAAGCCTAATGAGAAAAGGCAATGCTGGGTAATATTGAGGGGACAATCCCTCAGCGGATACGTGGGCTGCGTCGCCAACCAAAAATATAACCATACTCCGTACATGTGCAGAATGCAAGCGGGTGGGTCCACGGCAACGGCGATTGTTGACGAAGGCCTTCAAACTGGTAAGCACTCGGCAGCTCAGCGCGGATAAAACAAGTTGACGACATCCAGTCCGTGATCGAAAAGATTGAGCCTCGTCTAGTTATCATACTCACACTTACGCGAAGATGCCAGCCGAGCCAGTAACCTGTCATACTTCTGAATTCAGTAAGGCTGCGGCACGATATCCACCCTCAGTAGTCACGAAGGTACTTGCTCGACAACGGATATTGAACAGTGGACCCGGGTTGCGACCTATCAAGTTGAGGATCTAGACGCCAACAGATACAATGCAACTTGACGAGACTCTTGGTTAAAACTTTGCACATGCTGTTACATTCGACCCGCTGGCTACTGCAGACCTGCGGCACAGCACCAACGGAATGCCCAGATGGGTAAAGTTCACACGACCAGCCACGGTCAACAACCAACAACCGCCGACTGTAGGGTAATCTCGAGTGTTGCGTTTTGCTCTTTAATTCGTCAGAGAGCTTCGACATGCGTAATAGCTCATCGCTGTCGGGTCATTGCCCCCATATATCAGTGAACCTTTAGAGTGCGAAACGCCATTTTGATTTGAGACCCAAGAGTCATGAGCTCGATGGGCCAAGTACATAGAAGCCTGTTGAAAATGTCACCTTATAAGAAGGAAGAGACACTAATGTCAAAACCCCAATGCCATCTCGGTGCCTGAAACAACTAAGTTACGACCTTGATTCGCATGCGCATTCCATCCACCGGTTTGGAAGTCACCTCCCGAGCCTTGAAAATTTTGATATTGGGTTAGCCACGGGTCATACACTTGCCTGCATTGGCCCAAAGCCTGGAAATTGGATGACTTACATTATACATTTCCTCCGTGACCTTATACCGCCCATGAGCGTCAAGTCCAGGTTGGCCAGTGACGTTGTCCAGGATGACCGCCCCAGTGCCCAACTTGGAGAAAGCAAATTGCCGACCCACCAGAGCCATGACAACGCGCGCCTCTATTGTCGACAGCTCTTGGCCGATACAGTTTCGAGGGCCCCTTCCAAACGCGACGAATGCAGCCGCTGGGATAGTCTCCTCAAAGTCTCCAGAAGCCTTCTGGAGCCAGCGCTCCGGGACAAACGTATTTGCCGTCTCGCCAAAGACTTTTGGATCCCTCTGGATAATGTAAGGGACGTGATACACCATAATCCCGTCCAAGTTCAGCTCGCGATTGGCCACCAGAGCACTGAGACCATCACCCGGCTTGGTCGTGCGTGACGTGGCACCGGGGGGCCAAAATCTCAGTGTCTCTCGGATCACGGCTGACGTGTATGTCATGCGGTTGATAAGCTCCTCGCCACCGGGCATCAGCAAACGAGACGCAACTGCTGCCGGGCTTGGGTCAGGGCCGAAGAGTTCATCGAGCTCAGCGCGCACTGCCTTCAGGGCACGGGGTGTGCGCGAGACCTCGTACAGCATCCACGCGATTGTGGTGCTTGTAGTATCGTGACCAGCAAATAGAAAGGTACTGAGCTGGTCGCAGGTTGTGTCCAGGACTTTTGGCGAAAGCGTATCTATACCCTCAAGACTCATAGAGAGAATACTGCGAGGCCTGTTAGTTCCCACATTTTGCTTGGCATGGCTTTCCTGCACAATAGCCTTGAGTAACTCTCGAACTTTCAGAGCAAGGCTCTTGCGTTTCCATTCCAGGCGAGGCGTGAACCACCATGGCAGGTCGATCTGCTCGTCAGTGTACGTGCGAATGAGCGCCTGGAATTCGTGAGTCAACTTGGCCGGGTGTGCGGTCTGGGCTTTCTGGCGGATCCCATGGGATGTCAGAATTATTCAAGTAATCCCCAGAGCACTGTATCCTGACCTACCATATCAATATCAAGTGCTAGGCCGCCAATAACATCAAAGGTGAGATCCGTGGCCAGTCTCTGCAGAGAAAATTCGTCCCCGGTTTCCGCGAGTTCGCTCAGACGGTCGACGAATATGGATGTCCTGTGTACAATGGCTGGCAAAAGGCTGAGTAAGTGCTGCGGAGCGAAACCCGGGTTAAACCTCTTGCGGAGTGCCTTCCACTCTTCACCCTGACACGGGTGAGCAAAAAGGCCCAGTCAGCACGCATGTAACAGTAGAGCAGCTGTGGGAGAGTGTTCTCCGAATCAGAACATATCTTTCCTCGACTAGCAACCACTCACCTGTGAAGATGCGATAGACTTTGGTCCAGTGAGATGGACCATATGAGTCCATATCTCGGGAGTCTTCGGCGGACTGTAGGGAAAACGATCCGAAGACCTTGCAATCTGCTCCGCGACCTTGTAGCTGGCTACGACAAGCATGGGACTGGCGACGGGTCGGAGATCCACAAACATAACAGGCGGGCGACCCAAGGCCTCGTGCATCGCCGCAAACGCGACATCTGATCCAAAGTAAGGTGCTGAACTTGATGGAAGGGGCGGTTAAATTAATGGGCAAGAATTTTACCTGGATGAGCGCCTTGCGGAGAGCGCTTGACAAAGTCGTCGACCACCTGAAGGTGTCCTAAAGCCACCGAGGGAGGCAGCTGCGGGAAGTGGGCAAACTGATGCAGTCTCTTGAACCAAAGTCGGTGGCACAGATAGGGCACGAGAAACGCGACTGCCGCAAAGAATAGCTGCGTCAGCATTGTGAACGTTAACAATGAGCCTCACGCCGCTCTCTTGGAGGGGGGAGAAATGGGCAGCTTCGCAGTGGCAATGTCTGTTCCCAATGAGCAGCGCGAAGACAACTTGGGAGAATCAATAGAGAGGGTCGAGAGAGACAGCTGCGAGTTTTATTGTGTTACAGAAACCACAATGCGGTGGTTCAGGGACGGTCCAAAGGCCAACGAGGGGCTTCCCATTTTGTTCATGTTGGTGCTGTGCCGCAGGTGTGCAGTGATAGTAGGCGGAGGGTCCAATCCAACAACAATCCATGCCAAAATCTAACCAACACTCTCGCCAAGTTGCCTTGTATCCATTTGTGTCTAGACTCTACTTGATAGGTTAGATTGCGGCTCCAGTGTTTATTATCTAATCTTAAGTGTCAGACTGTTAAAAGTTACCATACTCCGTACCTAGGTACTCTAGGGGGGTACAATATACCCCGTATACAATGGTGTATGCTAACTGATTTAATTGAAGCTCAATCATATTTAATCTTGAAATTAGGGAAGAGATCACAAACCAAACACATTGAAGAAATATAAATATTTTCAAAATCCCAGTGTGGCGAAATCCATACCTACTATCTTGGACTGGACTTGCAACCATGCGGCTCGTACGAGGCCTAAACGTCAAGTCATGTGTTTGACGGCTATGAGAATACTTGTTCGTTTTTTAATTTTTGCTTTATCTAGTCCTAGCTTACATATACATATTTCACGGCTAATTGGGTATTCCTTTTCCAGACAAGACGATTAATTGCCTATCAGGCATTGGTTTGGGATAAGGGAGCAAAGGCACCCTAGGTACCTCTATTAAAACCTATTCCTAACAGTTCGCACGAACGGTTCTCCAACCTTGTAGTGTCGACAGGCTGCTCAGCATTTTCTCTCCCAGGTTGTCCCTGACAACTAAATTTTCACAAGCCGCCGCAAGAGGATTCACCTACGCATCCAAAACTCTCAGCGCTGCATAAGCAACTGCATGTGTCATATGATACAAGTAGAATCACTAAGCACTTTACATCTCCAAAGATTTTTCAATCCTAGATCACGAAATACCAAATACTAAATGCTTTAGATCATTATAATTACGTCTATATTAACCGTTGCGCATATAGAGGGGCTTCTACGAAGCCCCTGGGTATCTGAACATTAACATCTAGATCAAGCAGCAGCCGCCAGTGCATCCGCAATTATAACATCAGCGGCCTTCTCGCTAGCCATATAGATAGCCAGCACGATATAGAAGCCCGGAATCTTGGGGAAGATAGAGGCATCCACAACACGCAGGCCATCAACACCACGGACACGAAAATCCCCATCAAGAACAGCATTCGGGTCGTCGTCGGCACCAATAGGCGCGGTGCAGCTGGCATGGTGGCCCCAAGCCTCATCCTTGGCCCAAGTCTTGAGGTCCTCCTCGGACGAGATCTCAGGTGGGGGCCGGATGCGCTCAAAGGAGCCGTCGACGGGGATCAGGTTCTCAAATGCCTGGATGCCGTATTGCATGCCCTCGTAGACGGCCTGCAGGTCCTCCTCGCCGCCGACGCCCTCGAACAGGCTGTGGAAGGTGATGTTGGGTGTGTCGCGCGGGTTGGCGCTGGTGAGGTTTACCACTCCGGCATTGTTGCGGCTGTGGCCCTTGAGCGTCAGCCAGGTCCAGATACTCAGGTCCGAGACGGCGTCGGCCGCGTAGCCCGGGTAGTACCCCGGAAACGCAGCGGGTACACCGCCCAGGAACAGGTCCGGGTCTCCATTCTCGGCGACGGACGAGTGCTTGAAGTAGCCAAAGGCAATGCCGTTGGTGGTGTACCCGCCCTTGAGGCCCTCAGCCAGCCCGTCCTGCCACTGGTCGTAGCAAGGGTCGCCGCCCTCGGTGCCGTTGATGTCGAGGAAGGTGCACTTCTTGAGCAGGGAGAAGTCGGACGGCGCCTTGCCCACGATGCCGACCTCGTACCGGTCCTGCATGTTGCCGCCCACGCCGGGGAGGTCCTTGACCACGGGGATGTCGAAGGACTCGAGCTCGGACCTGGGGCCTATGCCGCTGAGCTTGAGGAGCTGCGGGGTGTTGAAGGCTCCTGCGGAGATGATGACTTCCTTGCTCGCGAAGACCCGGCCTGGGATGCCGCCGTCTTCTGTCTTGCTGGCGCGCTGGTCTGCGCGGTAGAGGCTCTTGCCGTAGAGGTACTCTACGCCGGTGGCTCTGGGCTTGTCGCCGGTTTGGTCGAAGTTGACCTTTGTGACGAGGGTGTTCAGGGCGAGGTCGAGCTTGTACTTCTTGGAGCCATCGTCGTTGGTGGCGGTAGCGATATCATAGACGAAGTCACGAGGGGATGAACGCGACAGATCGGGCTCCTTCATGGAGAGCGGAATCTGGTAGATGTCGTCGAACTTGTCACGGGTGGATAGATCCGTGTTCACGTCCAGGACCAAGATCTCGAGCAGGCCGGTGACAGTGTTGACGATCTTGTCTACCACGCTCTTGCCCATGGTGGTGGCAGCTGCGAGGACCAGGGAGAGGACCTTGGGGTCTTCCACAATCAGAATGGCGGGAGTGGTCTGCGTCTCCAGCCACCCGTCGTACCCGTGAGATTGGCTGTCCAGGCCTCCAGGGAGGTAGTGGCACTTCTCCAGCTTCTTGTAGTACCCGCGCATGTTCTCGGCGCCCCAGGTGCTGTCACCCGTGATCTGAGCAATGTATTCCCAGTCGTTGTCCTGAGGCAGGATGGTCACCAGGGCATTATGCTGGGAGCAACCACCGAGGGCTCCGACACGGGGGTACAGAATACCTAGTGGCTCAGCGCCCTCGGGCGGGTCCAGGCCGACGTAGAACTCGCCATCAGGTTTCCGGTAGGTGAACTTGCTGTCCTTGCGGGCTTGCACTGGGTCGGAATAGTGGTTGACAAAGTAGTCCCAGGCAATTGGCTTGTACTCAGAGGACAAGACGTGCAAGGCTGGCACCTCTACCTGGGGATCAGTCCCGTGGTCCTCACCGGCGTCGATGAGCAGCACGCTGTAGTTGGCCAGGGCCAACCTGGCAGCGAGGGGTGCACCACCGGGCCCCGAGCCGACGACGACATAGTCGTAAGTGGAGTTGGCCTTGGGTGCCTTCGGGGTGATTGTTGGACCAAGGGGCTGGTCGAATCTAGACCGTCTTGGTTAACAACCTGCCATGAAAGTCGGTGTTCCGGAAAATCAAATTGTAGCGTTGTAACATTGATGTCTTGGGTTGGGTTATGGGAAGTGATAGGCACTTACGCTGCGATCGCAGCACCTAACAGGGCTGCGGTGGGCACAAGAGACTTCATGACGGCCTGTGCTTGTGCAGAGAATCCTTGTGGGGCTGTTGAACGAGACTAATATGGAATTAAGGATGAAACACAAATTAGGAAATGAATGACTAGCCGTGACAACGGTCGGGATTTTCCAAAAATGATTGACAGACGCCGTGAAACGGCGTGTTAGAAACATCACAGGCGTGAAGCCAATCAGGGAAAATGAAGTAAAAGTCGGGGAGAGACTTAACAAGCCAGGGTTTTATGAAACTGACCCCATCGCGTCCCCCGATGGCGATGCCGATGTGACTACGGAGTAGTCCCATGCATTGTCCCACCCATTAGTCCCCTTGGTCTACACGTGTACATCATTGGCCTGTCCCCATCGCCGGCTGGCCTTGATTCTCTCAAGTGCTTCCTCTCTCTCTGCAAGCACTGAGTGGATGTCGCCAAGCGATGAGGTCGGCGGGCCTATGCAAATGTCCAACGCCTTACCTCATTTGTCCTACTCCTGACGATCTCACTGAACTCTGGGGTAGCACCGGTAGCTAACTCGCCAGGGATGGTCAGGCTTAATATGTGGACACGCATTCTACGGCTGGGCGGGCCCACCAAGGGCCAAAACTGACCTGTCGTATGGGTCCAAGTTTCGCAATCATTAGTCCTTCACATGTCCTCTCTCCATGCACAAACTTTCACTCAAGGCAGGTAACGAAGCAGATGATTAGGGTCGTGAGTAAGTTCCAGTTTGTTGGCAGCAGACCCATGGCAGGTCTTTCTCATTGACTTGCAAGTGCGCCATGTGGTTGTAGTACACGATTAACGGGTGCAGTTGGAGACGTGCTGTCCTCGTGTAGTAGTAAGGCATAATATACAATATTAGAGACCGGCTTCCCGGCTTATCAAGGCACAGAACAGCTGCCATCCCGTCAAAGAAACCTTTGGCAGGGATTTCCCATGATACCCCAGCTTCTTTCCACGTGCGCTAGTCAGACAACTGGCCTGATTTCCATACTACGTGTGGCGTGTACCGTGTGGGAGTTCGCGCAAGGGCGATATCATACCTAGGTAATATGAAATCTAGGTGGTGGACTAAGGCTCTACCTGTACTGGGAAATAGAGGTAATCGGCAAGAGTTACAGAAGGCCGTAACTCTACGGCCTTCCGCAAGAGTTACAGTAACCGCTAGAGTTAAGTTACTCTATAAGAGTTAGCTACTTTTAGGTATAAAAGTTACGTAATGATCTTTAAAGGTTATATAACAATCTCTAAAAGGCCTTACCTTGCTTTAGTATAAGGTTTAGCTAAGAAAGAATTACTTTCTAACTTAATTTTATATATTCCCTCTTACTCTTAACTTCTTAACTTCTTAACTTCTTAACTTCTTAACTTCTTAACTTCTTAACTTCTTAACTTCTTAACTTCTTAACTTCTTAACTACTTCTTTACTAAGTATAGCCTCTTCATAGCTACCTTTTAACTACTTCTTACCTAGGTAGTAGGTAGTGGTAGTAGCTACCTAAGGCTACCGTTTACGCCTAGTAAAAAATCCTATTATATAACTTTTATACCTAAATTATCTAACTTTTATAGGTACTAACTCTTGCAGTAAGCGTAACTCTTATAGTAGGGCTATATCTTAAAAATAAGGTAACTCTTACGGAAGGCCGTAACTCTTGCGTGTCTACTATAGACCCCGGTACTAGGTAGTGTACGTACCGGGAACTTGGGAAGAAATCCCCGGCACGGACGCTAAACTACGTTTTACTAGCCCTATACCTTCACTACATTTAGCAGTTACTTTAATTAGGGCACTAGCATAGACTATATATAGGCTATATATACTTAGATTAATAGGACTTAACTTAATCTTAATTAACTAGATAAAGACAGAAAACTATTAAGGTACTATTTATATATATAATAAGTAGTAAAGTATACTAAGCTACTAAAAGTCTATTAGGTCTTTATGAAACCCTATCTTTATAAATTAATAAATATATATTACTCCCCCCTTTTATTAGTATTTAAAATATAGTATAATTATTCAAGTACTTAAAATTATACTAAGTTATTTATAGTTCTTTTTAAATAATATTTTATTAGTATACTAAAGAAAATATATAAGCTAATTATTAAATATATGAGTAAAAAATAGCTATTCACTATAGTAATAGTTATTTAGTAATACTCTAATAAATATATTTAGTTAGTAAATACTATTAAAATAAAAATTACTTAGAATATAAA
>MAVT02000565.1:0-27153 GCA_001702395.2 Diaporthe helianthi
TTAACTTACTTAGTTAACTTACTTATTAATATTACTTACTTAACTTATATAACTTATTTATTTAAGTTATTTACTTAACGTTTTTAACTTACTTAATTTACTTAACTTATTTAATTTATTTATTTAAGTTATTTATTTAGCTTACTTAACTTATTTATTTAACTTATTTAACTTATTTACTTAACTTATTTAACTTAGTTTACTTACTTAATTTACTTAACTTACTTAAGTTACTTAACTTATTTAACTTACTTATATAACTAATTTAAATTATTTAAATTATTTGACTTATTTACTTTATTTACTTATTTACTTCATTTAATTTATTTAACTTATTTAATTTATTAAACTTATTTACCTTATTTACTTAATATTTTTAACTTTTTTAACCTTTTTAGTTTATTAACTTATTTATTTTATATATATACTTAATTAATTTACTTTATTTAAATTATTTACTTAATTTTAATAAGTAAAATAACTTATTTATTTAATTTTAATAAGTTAAATAACTTAAATAAGTTATTTAAATAAGTAATTAAATAAATAACTACTTAATAACTTAGTATTATAAAGTAAATAAATATATAGGTAAATAAATAGATTTTTTTAAGGATTTCATAGGTATTTTAGGTATATTTATATTAAATCTATAAAAATTTTTACCCGCGCCGCTGATTTGGGCCCTAGGGCGTATTGTGGGGAATTACATATTCAGCTCTTGGCTGTCCACATATGTGTCCACCAGTGTGTCCACTACTATAGGAGGGCTTAGATATCCTCTAAGTAAATAGACCCATCCACGCACACCCCCCACCACGCACACGAGTTATCTACACTATCGTGATTAGAATTGCTTAGATGTATCCCTACTTTACAAGGGTAACTTAAATCGTATATAAACGAAAATTATACTAATTAACTCATCTCCTTATTCTATACCTAATAGTATATCTTATATCCTTATAGCTAGTATTTTAGCCGCTATAGCTAACTACTAGGCTAGTATTAGCGAAATCGAAGTATATAAATAATACTATATTTCTTAATATATATACTAACACTATATAATAGGTATTTAAACCTATAAAGAGGCTAATTCTATTTATTAAAAGCTATTACTAGTATAGGAAGGTCTTTTAGCTAGTTAAGCCCTTATATAAGGTTATCTATCCCGTCTACCTATATATAAGCTCCTCTATTAATTTATAAGCTAAATTATTAACGATAACTAACTACCTAACTCCCCCTTAATGCCTATTAAAAAACACTAAATATACAAGTTTCTAAAGAGGAATACTTCTATAAAGATACTTAAAGCTATATAAGTTAATTATTAGTAATTAAATAGTACTATACCTAATAATATTAAAGAGTTCTTTAACTATCTAGAGATCCTAGATATTACTAGTATTCCTTATTAATACTAGAGTAATACTAATAAGATAAGCTTTTAAGAAAGCAATAATAATAATAGTCTAATTATTAGATCTTTAGAAAGTAAGTCTATTATTAGAAAATTAGCTATTAATTATACTTAGTATATAGTAATAGAGTATTATATAGGGCTTAGTAAGCCACTTCCTCCTTTAATTATCTTCTATAGTAAGATAGTCTAATAATAGTAGTTTCTTTAATTAAAACTTAGTTAATTTAAAGACTAGAACTTTATAATATTAGATATTAGCTAGACTAACAATATAATAGGTCTATAGTAGCTAAAAACTATCTATAAGCCCTTTACCTACTCTATTAATTCTAAGTAGTAGCAAGTCTTAATCTTTAATAGTTATAAGTTCTATATAATAAAGAACTTTATATAAAAGTATTATTCTTACTAAATATAGTTTATTTTCCTTCTAGCACACTCTTCCTATATACTCTAGCTACTTAACATTAGTATATTCTCTTACTTAAAGAGAGAGTATTATTAATAACTAGATTAGCTAGCTATAGAGTATAGGACTAAGTAGTCCTATAAGGAGTTCTTCTTATAAGCCTATTATATTACTTAGGAGAATACCTTTATAGCTATATATATTAAGAAAGGATAGCTAAGGACTAGTATTTAGCTAAGGGACTATAAAAAAGTCCTTAACTTAAGGCTAGTATAAGGGAATAATAATATTACTACCTATAGTATTAACTAGAAGATGAAAATAGGCTCTATTAATAAAGGATTAGTAGTAGTAGGTCTAAATATACCCTATTTATCTTACTAAGTATAAGAAATTAAGTCTAAGTTATATAGGCTTAGGGATAACTTTAAGTTGCTTATAATATATCTAAAGGAACTAAATAAGTTATTAGTATATATAGCTACTACTAAGACTAAGAGGAACGTTCTTATTAAGGTACTTAATTACTAGAAGACTTAGAAGTAGCGTAGAGTTCTTCCTAACCTAAATAAAGCCTTTATTAATATTATAGCTATTAGTAAAGAGAGAGAGTTAATAGAATAGCCTATAAGAGTTAAGGTAGAGTTACTTAAGGATAGTAGGGTGAGTAGTAGAGATAAGGTTACTAAACTAGATTATATTATAGTTAAAGTCTTATAGATTAAGACATTATCGTTAGCTTTAGAATAGTATTTATAGTTATTAAGTAATTTAATTCTAAAGTTAGGTAGTGATCGTAGTAGTGTTAGAAATTATCGTATACGTTGTGGGGGGTGTGCGTGGATGGGTCCATTTACTTATATATATAGCTACGGCGACCCTAAAGATTACGACTGAGTTTCACAGCCTGGAAGACGCGGCCTGGTACACCACTTCGTACAATTTAGCCAAACTGGCCACTCAACCCGCGTTCGGCCGACTTTATACATCTTTCTCCCTCAAATGGACATTCTGCTGGAGCATTGTGGTATTCATAATTGGCTCCATCATCTGTGCCGTTGCGCCCAACTCGGCTGTCCTCATATTCGGAAGAGCCTTTCAAGGCTGCTCGACGGCTGGGGTTTTACCGGAGGCCTGGTCATAGCTGGCTATGTTGTCTCTAAGCAGAAAGTGCCCTTGTTCATCTCGTTCATCTCTACCATGTTCATGGTGGCCTCTATAGTAGGTCCTGTTCTGGGAGGTGTTTCATCGAAAGCAGCTTGACATGGAGGTTCTGCTTCTGGATTAATCTTCGTGAGCTTGCTTTCCGATCCTCAACCCTCAACCCGCGGCGATAAAGTGCCCCATAGATGTTTGAAGCCACAAGTGATGTCAGTTTAAGTACCATCAGTGATTAGTGCTAACATCGTGCGCCGCACCTTAAGCACCATCAGTGCCGTCTCTCTCGTGTTTACACATTTCGGCTTCCAAGAACCAGCTAGAGAGCACACGAACGTTACGTTGAAGGAGAAGCTTCTTTCCTTGGACCCTATCGGCACATGCCTTATACTTGCCTCCATGACCTGTCCAGTCCTCGCTTTGCAATGGGGTGGTGCCGTTCTTCCTTGGAGCGACTCAAGAGTCTGGGGAACTTTGCTTGGATTCGGATTACTGCTGGTGATGTTCTTGTTTCTGCAAGTGAGACAGAAAAAAAGGTGAACGCGATCATCCATCCAGGGCTGCCCAGGTGGCAATTCATCTGGGCTTTCTGTGTTGGCTTTCCCGTGGCTGACTTTTTAAGTACACAGGGCGCTCGTTCCGATCCGAATATTGGTCCACCGGACTGTGGGCTTCGGCTGTGTCGCCGGTGGGGCTGTCATCATGGCAATCAACTACCTGACGGTTTATCTACCCTTCTACTTCCAAGCAACAAACGGTGTATCACCAGCGACTTCAGGCCTGTACATCCTTGCCTTGGGAATACCGAATTCTTTGGCGACAGTGGCTTGTGGTGTACTGATGACCACCACGGGACTTTATATACCCTATTTAATGGCTGGCTCTGCCGTACTTGCAGTCGGCTCAGGCCTCTTATCGACTCTAGACGTCAGTAGCAAGGTGGGACATATCATAGGTTGTGAGTAGAAGTCATCGCTCCTCCACCGTTCCCTCACCATCACCTCCCTTGCACACCTGGACTCTTGGCGGCATGATCTAAAATTTTGAATAGTTCAGTTCATAGCAAGCATTGGCTTCGGGTTCGGCGTCCAGGTGCCACTGACAGCGATGCAAAACGTCTTGAACGAAGCTGACTTGCCCAGTAAGCTTCACGTTTCACCCGCCACGGATCCCCCCTCGTCTTTCCATGTTTTACAATATTCTAGAATGTAAACTTTTTAGGATTCGTAGCAGAAATAACACCACGATTTAGCCGGAAATTCGCTTTTTATGTTTTCGCAGAGTCTATGGACCGTTATTGCCCTACCGATCGCACAGTCGATTTTCCTGGAAACACTGCACAAGAAGCTTGACGCGCGCTTGTCCGGTGCTCAGGTATCCCAGATCACAGACCTCGGGGCATCTAGCGTAGACTCTGACCATATCGACGCCGAATTGGTGCCGTTTGTTGCTGCGGCGTACGGCTATGCGGTACAGGCTGCGACATATGTATTAATAGCACAGTCGTTGATGTCAATTTCTATCAATTGATCTGTGCAGCAAAATGACTTCTGGATCCAAATGTCTCCACATGTGCAATGGATTTAGAATGGACATACCAAGAATGTTAACATCCAGAGCAACAAGAAAGACTGCGGTCAGTAAAGCAATTGTAATGAGTATGCGCCGCCATAGCGGCTTCAAAGCTTGTCCGGGACAGTGTCTGGGGATTGAACAAGTTCGGCGCTGGTAGCCCGACCTCGATCTGACATTTTTTCTCCTCTGGTTGCAGTTAAGAAGTCAGTTCCACAACTCCGTTCCGCTCCCCCAATGTTGTCCATGCTGCAGTTCAAGTTTGTCATGTCGAGCATTCTTTTCCGCGGAAGGTGGTTATTGATTTCGTGAAATACTTGGAGAACTGAGGGCAAAGAAAACGGGACATCCAGATTGATTGTGGAAATAGTGTGCCTATATCATCCAAGGGCATCAGCATGGGCAACGAGGCCTTGAAATTTATCCTGCTTACTATGGCAACGGAAGATTACCATATTCGCGTCAGCAGGCTAGACCGTTTGGATTAGAAACCTGACTGTGAGTGACCAGCCAGGCCATCTCAGCCAACAGACATTATGGCTCACAGGGCCATATCCCGCAAGCGCCCGAGTGCTAAAAAGTTGAGGCGGCAGAGAAAATCAGTTTGTAGTCCCGACGGATTTTAACTTCTTAGAGTCCATGAATTTCAAGGGGACACGCTTGTTCCTCATTTTAGTAATGCGCACCGCACCCTTCGGGCAGGCCTTATATTTCTCTGCTCAGTCCCTACCTAGGTAAGATGAAAGCACCCAAGTATTATCCAGTTCTCATATTAGTTTTTACCCAGCTACTTCTTAAAATCAGGACTTAACTCAAATTTTCAAATACGTTACTAATTAACATAATAAGGATATTATACACCTACTATAATAGGTTTTATATAATCCTTCTAGTAGTTAAAACCGAGGATAAAGTTTACTTATATATATACTAATACTGTTTATATAGTACTTTTTATAGTTATCTTATTTATTTAAATCGGAAAATTAAACCTATTATTTAATTTAAAAGTAAATAAATATTTCAGAGTGTTAAAATGGCCGAAATCGATGAAAAGAGACTGAATCCTAACCCTGTAATAATGAAGTCACACAGTTTGGGGTTAGGGTTGGGTCGGCGAGCCGAAATAGGCAGGCCGAAACGCTGTCTACTGTGAATGCCGTCGAGTTGAAGGACGTCACCCGAACAGTTGGTGCTCCTCAACCCTCATTTTATCGGACAACTTTCCATCCCAGGACCTCAAAAAGCGCAATATGTCGCTTAACCAGCTATCTATGCTCTTGGGCCTTCCGGACTCTGACTGCAAACAAATTCTGGACTACGGAGCCACGCTCTCCAAGGCAGAGGCGGCAGACCACTTCAAGAACTTGCTTGGCGACTCGCCGCAGGCCATCGAGTTCATCTCGTCCTTCAACTCGCGGCGACAGGACCCAAAGCCTGCCCCTGCCCCTGCCCCTGCCCCTGCCCCTACTCCCGCTCCAGCTCCTGCCTCAGTCACGCAGCAGCAGGGCCCCTCAGACTTGCATGCTGTCCCCAAAAAGCAATGGGCGCCCAAGAAGAAGAAGAAAGCACCACTGGGAACGCCAGCTGCACGCCAAATCACAGATGCAACCCCGGCATCAGGAACAGTCTACAGCAAGAAGTCAATCGAGGATGACTACATATCAAGCCGGTCCGGCCCGTCGACGACGCCATCTAACAGCAACTCACCCTTCACCGCCCCTCCGCCAAAGTCTTCCACGCCGCCACCACCCAAGAAATTCAGCAAACAGCCACCGTCCGCGGCCGGTTCCCTCGTCTCGGACCGCCTGGCACCACCCAAGCAGAAGCCAAAGTCGAACCCGACCTCCCGCAGTTCAACGCCCGGGCCGGCGGCGTCCAAGGGAAATGGAGGCACCGTCACCAAGGTATCCATCGCGGGCGGTACGCCCATGCACGGCGCCTCGACAGCCGTCGCAGACCTGGACGCGGCCATCCGCTCGCTCGAGGTGACGACGAACCCGTCATTATCCGGCGGCGGCGGCGGCAGCGTCTCGGCCCGGCGGTGTAATTGCGTGGCGTCGCGGCACCCGCTGCAGAGCGCCGCGCCCAACTGCCTGAGCTGCGGCAAGGTCATCTGCCTCAAGGAAGGGCTGGGCCCCTGCACCTTCTGCGGCACGCCGCTGCTGTCCTCGGGCGAGGTCCAGTCCATGATCCAGGAGCTGCGCGCCGAGCGGGGCCGCGAGAAGCAGGCGGCAGACCGCCAGGCGCACAGGCGGGCCGACGTGTCTGCCACGCCGAGGCCCTTCACCAAGCCGCGGACCGGGGTTGACGAGAGCAGCGGCGGCGGGCTGGGAGAGGCGGAAGCGCGGGCTCTAGAGCACCGCGACAGGCTGCTCGGGTTCCAGGCGCAGAATGCCCGACGAACGACGGTCAGGGACGAGGCGGCCGACTTTGATGTGTCGGGCGCCATGGCAGGGTTCGGCGGCAGCCTGTGGGCGTCGCCCGAGGACCGGGCGCGCGAGCTCAAGAGGCAGCAGAAGGTCCTGCGCGAGATGGAGTGGAACGCGCGGCCCGACTACGAGAAGAGGCAGCAGGTCGTCAGCATTGACCTGGTGGGCGGCAAGGTGGTCAAGAAGTTTGTGGCCAAGGAGAGGCCGGCAACGCCCGACGAAGAGAGGGAGGACGAGCCGCTTGGAACCGGCGCTGCTGCTGGTGGCGGCGTCCTGGAGGAGACGAGTGCGAACAGGCGGCCCGGGGCCGGGGGCGCTTTCAGCAGGAACCCTCTGCTAGGCGGGATGATCAAGCCAGTCTACGATGCAAAGGGCAAAGGAGTTGCACTTGAGGGACGCAAGGACAAGGCCGCGACGCGGTGGAGGAGGGTCCAGGACGACCTCGACGACAACGAGGCTATCATTTTGGACGGCGGTGTGTACGGCGGGCAGCAGGGCGCCAAGACAGGAACCGCAGGCGATGAGCCCGACTGTGGATAGACTTTGGAGTCCAAAATGACCACGAATCTGACCGTACATTGCTGTCGAGATACACACAGCGTGAGCCGTCCTGTCGTGCGAGCGAGCTTGCTATTGATGATGGCCTTGCTATTGATGGGTATTAGATTTCTCTGTGTCAGTGGCGTTACCTTTCCTAAACCGGACCGTAGCCTGGACTGGGGTCAGCCCTACGAGTGCCATGAACCCCACACAGATAGACAGGTCACTTTCTTCAAGACTACCGCCAAGCGACTCAAGGGTAGCCCTGGGAATGACAAGGTATGGGTGGGTACCGTACTGTATGATTCCTGATTGCTGTTGCTCAGAAGGAAGTTTTCATTTTCATCGCGGCATGTTCGAGAAGGTTCAATCAAGTATTGAAGATGAGTAGCTTTTTGAAATCGTCTATGAGGTATCCATGCCTTTTTCTATGCTTTATGACGGGATACCGCAACCACCGGGCCGAATATTGAAGTAAACCGAGTCTGATCAAATGCAATGTCCCACTCTCCTCTACTCATTCCCAGAAAAAGGAAATAAAACCACCCGTAAAATAACTCCGATGACTATGATGATGAAAAACAGAAAAACAATACCAATGACCCGATATGTACAATGCTCAGTGAGCCTCCGGCTCTCGTCTCATACCCGTGATCAGGCTGCAAAAGCCATAGCCACCAAGCCTTCCCTTGCCGTCGTAGACCTGCTCTACAATGTCTTGCTTGGTGAGGCCATTCAGGCCGTGCCCCGCCGCGAGCCGTGGTGAGCCGCCGCCGGTGTTGGACTTTGACTCTCCTAGAAGTCGTCCAGGGTCGAGGCCTTCGGCGGTCGGGCGTTAGCTGCAGCGACGTAGTGGCCCCATGTGATCAGTTCCTTACTGCAGTCGTCCTGGTGGATAGTGCACTCGATCAGAGCCGGGCCGGCCTTGTGGTTGTTGGCGGCGGCGATGGCCTCCTTGAGCTCGCCGGCGGTGTTGGCGACGAAGGAGATGCCGTTGCCGTCGGTGGAGTTGAAGGCCTGCATCAGCAGGGCGTAGTTCCAGTTCTTGATCTTGTTGTAGCTGCCGTCGTGGATCTCGACCTCGATGGTGTAGCCGCGGTTGTTGATGAGCAGGATGGTGATGGGCAGGTTGAAGCGCACCATCTGGGAGACCTCCTGGGCGGTCACCTGGAAGGAACCGTCACCGCAGACGCAGATGGTGCGGCGCTCGGGGTGGCGGATGGCGTAACCAAACGAGGCGGGCACAGACCAGCCGATGTGTCCCCACTGCATCTCGATCTCGTAGCCTGCGCCTCTGGGCAGGTGCAGCTGGGTGCCGTTGAACCATGAGTCGCCCGTCTCGATGAAGAGGGTGGTGTTGGGCGTGACGAGGGGCTGCAGCTGGCGCTGGATCTCCTTGCGGGTGAGCTCCTCCTCGTCGGCAGCCTCGTGGACGACGAAGGGGTCGGGGCGAAGACGCTTGTACTCGATCATGGTGGAGTCATTGAACTGGACCTCGGTGGCGAGGTGGTCGAGGAACTCGCTGAGGCGGACACGGCTGAAGTGGCTGCCGGGGAAGGTGACGTGGTCCATGTCGCACTTCATCAGGGGGATGCTGGGCATGGCGGTCCAGCCGACAGTCGAGTAATCGTTGAAGACGCAGCCGGCGCAGATGATGGCATCGGCCCAGTTGAGGATGGCATCGGCGGCGAGGGTGGAGACCTGACCCCAGAAGACACCGACGAACTGGGGGTGGTCCTCGGGGAACATGCCCTTGGCCGCGGGCTGGAGGGCGACGGCACAGCCCATGGCCTCGGCCAGCTTGATGAGGGCCTTCTCGCCGCCACAGCGAGACAGCTTGGGGCCGACGAGGATGAGAGGCTTGAGCTTTCCCCTCAGGTACTCGGCGGCGCAGTCGGCGGCGGCAGCGAGGGCGCCCTGGTCCGAGGTTACGGGCTCGGTGACGGCGGAGATGGGGCCGGGGCGGACACAGGTGGCGCCGGACAGGTTGGTGGGGATCTCGATGTAGCAAGGCTTCCTGGACAGGATGGCGGCGCGGATGGCTCTGTCGATCAGCCTGGGGGCCTCCTCAGCGCGGTTGACGGCAACGGCACAACATGTGACCTTCTCGGCCATCTCAAGCTGGTAGTTGTAGTCGAGCTTGCCGAGGGTGTGGTGCAGCAGGTGGAACTGGCCGGCATCGTTTGTGTTTGGGGAACCGGAAATGAGGATCAGAGGCAGGTTCTCGGCGTAGGCACTGCCGGTTCCGTTCAGGGCGGAGATGGCACCGACCGAGTAGGTGACGACGCAGGCAGAGACACCGTTGGCACGGGCATAGCCCTCAGCGGCCATGCTGCAGTTGAGCTCATTGGCACATCCGATCTCCTTGAGGTCCGGGTGGGCCTGGAGCTTGTCGAGGAGGATGAGGTTGTAGTCGCCAGGCACGACAAAGTGGTGTCGGATGCCGATCTGGGCCAACCGCTCGGCGAGGTAGTCACCGACGGTGAACTTTCCCGGTGTGCTCGTCATTTGGGAAGGATTTTATAATGTGTGAGGTGTTGAGGTGAGGTAAAGGTGAAGGTATTCTTGTTGTTACCGTTGACGGTGGAGGGAGACAGGAGAGAGGACTGGAGATTGTTCTCTTTCTATAAGAAGGTGTGGATGAGCAGTAGTAGTAGAAGACTGGTGAGTGAGGTCTGACTGTTGGGATGTCGTATGAGGCTCAAGATGGTTTTATATCTTTTGCTCGCAACAGCACAGGGTGTGTCGTGTCGTACGCTTTGGCCATCATCGCCAGCGTCCGAGAGACGGATCGGGGATCCATTGACGGCTCCCTGGAAAAACTTTGCGTTGATGGACTGATGAAAAGTGGAAGCGACATGTCACTAAGTCACTGGCTGTGGGTGGTTGAGTGTCAGGGCAGGAGCACGGCATGAACAGGGCAGGACGAGTCCAGATTGTTGGAGATGGGAATGGAGTATCTGCAGCCTGCCAGCCTGCCAGCCCATCCCAGGAAAACCGGGGCAAGAGGTTGGCGGGATCGCCCACTGTTCCTTCCGCCGTTGACGAGGGTAACAAAGGGTACGGAGTACATTTGGACGACGTCTCACAACACATGTACCAGTTGTGCGTGACAGGTCTCGACCTTCGACGGTGGCCAAAGAGTGGAGTGCAAAGATGAAAAGCCGGGACGGCCTCAACACTGACCTACCTCAGGCATACAGCCAGCCATCCATAACCTACGTACATCCCTATCTGGTACTAGGTCTACATCGATACACGGGCACAAGGCCTTACACGTGCATGTAGCCAACCAACCATCACGTCAAATGCTTGGCTACTTGGCTCTATTCAATGTTGCCTATCATCCCCCGGTAACACCACACATACAGCAAGCCGCTCGCTCACTACTTGTTGTGCATTCACCATCATACAAGATGCAGAGAGCTGCCTTGAGACGGGAAGATAAGGACAGAAAGAAAGAAAGCGAGGTGTGAAAAAAATAGACATTCGTGTCGTCATCATCACTCCATTGCCGGAAGTATATCCTATAATGACGGTGCTGTTTTGAAAAACTCTCGCTCTTTTGTCTCCGTCGCAAGTTTCTGCTGAGCTCAGCTGAGCTTCGACATACCCAGGTAGCGTTCTGTGACGGGACTGATAATAACCTCGGATCCCTGCCGACATTGAGTGCTTGATGCTAATAACGCGCGGGAGATGACGGATGGCATGGTTCCATGTGCTGGGACAACGGGAGCCCAGAAATCAGGCCACACGCCCTCGGTCCTAGCGGGTCCTTCCTGCACCTTGACAAGTCTTGACACCTCACTCCCGCTGCAGCCACTTTTCCACCCACCCGCCCCCCGGCGAGCAACCTGGCGAAATCATGAGATGCCACGAGATGTACCCTGCGCCACCCCTGCCACCCATCCAACCCATCACGCTCTGGCCCAGCGCGAATGGTTCGAGTTCGATGCCTCCTTAGCCTGCATCCCGAGCTCCACTCGTGCTTTTGGAGGCTCTCGGCCCTGCCCACCACGCTATTCCTGGCCGAACCTCGCACCATTCCGTCCAAGCTCTCACCAGCTAGGCCCTCTTTGTCTGCTACGCTATCTCTGCATCTCAATGTCTGGATTCTGGACTGTCACAGAGTCAGACCCGTCCGTCTGATGTTGGGTCCTGCATAGCATGAGTGAGCCGCATCCTCACGATGGCTTGAAATCTCCTGTATGTACTTTGGCCTGAACAACCTGCGCCGAGTGGGCCCTGATCGCTGTCATCGACGCAGACCCAGAAAAGCTTTCACGATGCGGCGAAAGTTTTCCCTTGCATGGAGACTCGTCTCTGTCGCCGCAGCGGTCACGGCCTCGCGCCTAACAACGAAGCCCACACGTCCGGACATGCCCTGCAGCAAAGTCATTGCGTTGAGAGCGGCTCCTTCCCTCGTCCGCCGTAACTTCGGTCGGACTTCAGCTCGGAGCGGTGTCTATCGTCAAATTTCTGCAGGCTCGCCATATCTGCTGCCTCCATGATCGCACTGCGGGTCCCTTGAAACCCTCCAGATCGGCAGCATGATCTGTTGGAAAAATGCCCGGTCTCCTCTAGACCCCTGCCGACACGGCCTCAAGAAGGTCTGCAACTTCTACGATATCACGGGAAGTGGGTCCTCTATGATCCCCTTACACGGACCGTCGTGACGAGGTGCTCCAACAAGATATCTACTCGAGAGCCAGAACCGAACGTCTTGGACAACGAATCAAACTCAAGCTGCACATCTCGGAGTATCTCACGCATGTGCAGCCGCTGCCTTGTTCGCAAACAATTACCCAGGATCCCGTTACAGATGGTACTTGTGTCTTGCCGTCCGACAATCTTATGAGACCGGGCGAGACAAGTGCTGCGTGGAGATCAACTCGTGTATCACGGCCGATCAATGCGCAACGCTGACATGCTAAGAGTCTCGACAGGGAGCTTGGGGTCTACCAGCGTCGTAATGCACCAAATCTGCTGCACCTGTGCTTGTGAGCTTGCATACCCTCTGCCCGACCAGAACGCGACGTCGTGAGACCCTTCAAGTGTAGATCTCTGTGCTCAAGGTGCTACCTGGAGTTTAATTGATTTGCGCAAGGCCCGGCAAACTGTTCTGAAACAGGCGGCGCGACCCGTCCAGAAACTTTTGGTGCATTGGCCATCGAGGAGGTTGTGTTCCAGGCTGGGGCCATAGCATCTTGCCCTTCTATTGAGGGAAGGGAAGCAGTGCTCCTCGTAGTCGATGCAAATGATTCTACAGGGTGCTGGGGCAGATTCTTATGCTCCAAAAGCAGGTTATCCGCACAAGCTGTCCAGCCTATCTCCCAATATCGGCATGCCTCCCGGGCACTGTCAATCAAGTAATCAAGTATCGACCGTCTCGTCACAAATCTAGATTGTTCAAGATCTCTGTCAGATCGGACACTGCCACTGCTCCACACAGCACGGTCAACTGACCAGAGACCCTGGGTGTTTACGCGAGGTCGGTAGCCAACCAGAGTATCTTCTTGCAGCCCCAGACATCAGCGCAGCATGTCCGCAGGAGAAATCAGCCCACGGTTAAGCAGGCTTCCCTGATCGTCGAGATCATGTATTCTTCTGGACGAACCCCGTGCGCGGCATGCCGGTCACGCACAGTTTTGCTTAATAGGCTCGATGTTGGATTCGACCCACAATCACAGGTCTGAAAGTCTTGGCCAGATGCGGTTCCGAGCCGCCGGTTGATTCGGGAGGTGGATGGCTGAGGAGTTAAGCTCCCTGATAGAGTAGACAGCCACCCAGAGTGTGGATCTCACCTTGCGCACCTAGGCAGTGAGTGGATCGAGCAGGCGAGGAGCGGGCTCAAAGGGGTTTACTGCTGAATGACTTTGATCAAAATGTATTTGACTCGATCGTAAGTCGCTGTGGATCCGCCAGCGTGGCTCAGGGACCCATTGCTTCCAGTTGCCAGAGAAACTTGTCGCGTGCGATAGAGCCCCTGGTAAGTAAGTACCTAGGTAATTCAGTCAGTCAGTTTTCTACTCAGGAACTTTGTTCAGCAATCGGTAGGTTGCCATTCACAGAGCCAGAGACCTTTGGAAACCCCCGAAGACTACTTGCCTACCAAGTGGGAAACCTTAATGTCACAGACTGACAATCTTAGAATAAGATGGGCGGTTGTCTACTAATCGAATACGCATCCTAAAGTCTTCCCTAATCCATCCCCACGGTTGTCACCAAACAGACTGGATGAGTACAGAAATTACAGATATAGATCAATAGGTACGGGTGAACCAGTAATGAAAAGGGGGGAACGCATACTTGCGCTACAGCAATTCAATTTATGGATCCGATATGATATACTATACCTATACTGCTACCCGCTTCCCTCAACAACCAGTCCAGTGCCAAAGGAATATTGTTCATGTTTATGTGACAATACTAGGGAACTTAGAACAGAAACATTGCAACTTAACAGCCATATTTTCTCATCAACAAGAATTAACTCGAGGAACTAATCGAATACTTACGACACAAAAATATTCGCTTCATCAACTTCTGGAGTTTCAACCGATGACTCATGAGGATGTATCGCGTACAATTTCGGACCTAAATCTCCTGTCGTATCATTGATGATCCTCTTGAATTCGATATGTAACCAGGAAATATGTCTCCTGTTGTTGAATTGTTTCAACTCGTAGTGATTCAATTTTACGCTCAATTTTATCCTTTTCTTTTGAACCATTTCCTAAAAATGTTTGCATTTGGGTTTAGGTCTTTGTAAATTGGTGTCAAAAATTAGACAGGCAGTGGCCGGGCCGCACCTCATGCATCTCAATTTTGAGAAGAGAACCTCAACGTCTATGGGATTACAGAAGGGGTCGGCAAGCGCCTGGCGGACTAGAACTACCAGGCTGTCAAGATTCAAGCAGGATTTGCTGGACATAACAACAGACATAGAAATACAGATTGAGGCCTAGCCTCGACCAACTTAGAAGGCAAGCGGCCGTCTCCGTCAAGTGCTGAGATGTTTGCCAATACGAACTTTTATTCAATCGGGGGAGCAGGTGAACTTTGGACAAGGATGTTGAAATAATAAGCAAAACTCACGCGGTCTTGATCAGCCCTACAAGGGTCGGTTGCGTCATACCCAACTGGGGGCCGACCCGGCCATCCCGGCCATCCCGGCGTGGACTTTGACAGCGACACGCGACTCACTCACTCACCTGCTCAGGCTGCTCACGGTTTTCGCACGAGGGCAAACCAAGTGAAACAAATTGATACCCAAAATCAAGCTACTGGGCCTCCCTCCAACTTAGAAGGTTGAGTAAAGTGGCCAGCTGTCGGCGGGAGCTAAAGAGGCCCGATTCAGGTGTCAAGGTTATCCACTTCACACAGCCACTCCTGCGCCGAGACGTTTACGAAGCTTGGAAGACTCCAGAGCTGTCTCGGCGGGCGGGCAGGTGAACGCACTTGACTTGACTGCCGTCTGCCCGATTCATCTTGCTGCCGTCAGCGACCAAGGAACGAGGCGTGACCTATTATTTCTCATCCACTTGCATACTTACTTAGGAGGCCTGGCATTGAAACCGTCCTCATCAATTGATTCACTCCAGTCCATTCCCACCAACAAACACCATGATTATGAACGACCGCGACATCCTCGACGAAGAACCACCACCTTCTTACGAGGAGGCCACCGGCCGGCCCTCAATCACCCACCGCCCCGGACAAAATGGAGCCACGCCGCCGACATTACCACCAAGGCCTGCAAACAACAAGATCAACACCACCGTCCCCACCGTCCCCACCGTCCCCACCGTCCCCAACGGGCCTGGCACCCCAGGAGGCCCAGCATCATCATCACCAACAGTCACGCCACACACGCCCGCCCAGACGTTCCAGCAGATCCTGCCCGTCGCGCAGCAGACGACGGCGAGGCAGTTCCCGCCCGCCTTCAACCTCTACCGCGACGCCTTCCCGGGCGGGCCGCGCTCCTACTTCCTCGGCGAGCACCAGGTCTACCCGCTGTACTCGGTGACGGCCGGGTGGGCGGCGACGGCAGCCGGCTCGAGCCTGGTCCTGCACAACGGGCCCAGCGACGACCACGCGCCCCTGGCGACGGTGGCGTACGACCTGACGGGCCGCCACATGCGCGTCAGCCTGCCGCCGCTGCCCGGGCGCAACAGGTCCGAGCCCGTCGAGGTGCAGACCCCGACCTTTGTGAGCCTCAAGTTCGCCTTCACCGTCGAGATCCCCTGGCCCGCCCCCGCCCCCGCCCCCGCGTACCGCAGCGAGTCCTTTGAGTGGCGCAGGAGCAACAGTCTTGCCATCGGCGGGCTGGGCGGCCGCTCGCAGGGGTGGAAGCTGGTGCGGCTCAGCAACGAGCTTCCCCCCGGTGGCTTCGCCGTCTCGGGCAGCGGGCCGCCTGCGGGCGATGGGCATGAGGTCGTCGCTGTGTGTACTGATGCCGTCATGAGCATGACCAAGCTTTTCAAGTTCTCCTTTCTGGGGACGGGGCTGTCGGGGGCCCTTGGGGAGCGCTGGGCCGTCATGGCTGTCACGACAGGGCTTGTCATCTGGGATCAGGAGCGCAGGAGGGATTAGGATTCCTTTTGGTGACCTGGCACGGGTTACAGAAGCGAAGCCCGCTTCGCCGTCTCTGGATCGCTTTGGGCAGGGTTTCCGTTTTGTGGTCGTGGGCGGATATATTCAAGATGGTGGTTGTATATAACTGCGTCGAGTGTAGCATTGACATATCCGACATGGAGCTGATGGGATGAGGGAGTTCAGGCGCAAGGTGGAAAATACTTTGCCGCTGTGTCGCCCGTCTACAGGGAGAGTGCCGTGGTCGTCGTTTGCATGTTCGATGAGATTTTTAATGAGCGTTGGGGCTTAGAATTTCAGTCTGGCCAGAATGATACCACTTTTTACTTCACCTGAACACATTTGAGAGCGGGCACATGCGCAGACCCTGCATGACAGACCTAGGTAGGTGGTGACCTCAAGAGAGGGATTAAGGAACTTTCACAAGCTTCACAATATTATTTCACTCTTACTGTGAGACTATCGTAATCGTCCCCAGATCTACCATGTCTCCTTCATCATTCTTCATCATATATGACATGTTCCGTACCATACAAGTCGCTAGTAACCCCTGGGAGGCCGTATATAGTCAGCAATGAGCTGCTTGATGCTCCTTTGCTTGCGCACCGGCCTGGACGGTGACTTGACCCGGGTAGCACAGCCCGGTGCCGAGGCTCTTCTCTCCACGCGTTCCCGCGGCACACACGTGTTACTGAACGTGACACGCCTCCCCATGCCGGTCAAGTCTGTGTTTGCCCGCGAGAGGGTGCTCTTTGGCGGTGGTGCAAGATTCGCGTCGTCCCTCTCACTCGACGCTTCCGAGGACAGCGCCTGCCGCTCCGAGTCAGAATCACCTGCTATGTCGTCGCCTGCCTCTTGGATCTCTGCGAGCTTTGGTGATGGGCGTGATTGGTGATCCCAGGTGCTCGAGTAGAAGCGATTCAACGGCGGCTCACGGGTGGGCCGTGAATTCTGGTCATTGCTCCCCAGCCGCTGCCGTTCGGCCTCGACAGCTTCTCGCATGAACAGCTCGTAGTCTGATGGTTGTGACTCTTCTGCTGCGCTCTTGGGCGAAACAAGCCAAGACTCGACGCTGCCGACCCCCTGAGACGGAGGCTGCAAGCTGGCTACCGGCTCTAGGCACGCGCTTGGGTCACGCTCCGGTCCGTCATCAGACGCATCTGCCGTTGAGGCCTGGTCATGCCTTCGTTGCAGGCCAAAAGTCTCTCGTCCGGACAGCCCATCTGGCTCAGCGCCGTCCGTTACGGTGTCCGCCGACTCTAGGGACCTCTTGGCATACTGCTCTAGTTTGGAGTCCAGTTCCTCCAAGTCCAAACCTTTTTCGGGGTAATAAGACCGAGGCTGAGGATTGGACATTGGCTCGTTGGGCGCTTCGTCACGGTAGTAAGCAGTGGGTTGTTCACCTGCGGTCTGGATGGGGACATATAATGGTCGCTTCTCTGTTGAAAAGGTGGTCTTTGAGGGGGCAAGGGCTGCCGTGCGAAGTTGGCGAAGGCGGTCAACCAGGCTGGGCTTCCTGTTGAGCGACTTGGTCCCCATCTTTGCCGAACGACGGTGATATACGTGGCTGGCTGTGACCTCAGTCAGGTATGACCCGTGGTTGGTTTATTGTGCCGCCGAGGGCTGATGGCTGTTCCAAGGACCGACTTGGATGCCGGGCGCGGGTCAGACAGGTCAACTGGTACGTCGGCTGTCTCACTTTCAAAGTGCCCCCTCGGAGGCCCTGAGAGGACACAACGTCTGTGGAGGGCGTCAGGGCGTCAGGGCGTCAGGGCGTCACTTTACAAAGGGCAAAAGGCCAGAAACCGGAGCAGCGACGCAACAGTTGTTCGCGACGCCAGACGTGTGTCAAATAGAGTGCTCGTCAGTCAGTGACCAGTTGACGGTATGCGGTGGTGGTATTCCGGATTTGCCGCACTTGGCAAGGATTTATGGTTGTCCTTTGCATGGGTTTGCATCGCACACAGTGGCGAGTGCTGGTGGAAGCGTCGACGGATGCCAAGCGTGATGGAGGGAAAGAAAGTTACTTAAGTTGAAGGGGATCAAAAAGACAGCCTGCCCGACTTTCGCGTTGACACGCGCGGGGGAAGACGGTGAGGGTGACGTAGTATCTGCATCGCAAGTGATTTTCTTTGGGGCAAACCTTTTGTTTGTTCTGTTGAATTGGTGGGTGGTATGCTTGGTATGGTTCCAGGGTTTCTGCACGAAATGAAGCAGGAGATTTCCCCGGATGCGTTGTTCAGGGCCCTTGGGTTGGAGTGGCTGAGTGGCTGAGTGGGGGAGGGCACATTTCAACGTTGCTGTGGAGGATCGACGACCCACTTGCATCTTTTCCATCCCTCCATCTCACGGTCTCACCCAATTCCACCCCTGTCTCTGCCCCAGGCCCCCAGCTCCCTCCACTCTTGGCGGATCCTTGACAGCTCAAGACTTTGCTGAGTGGCTGCTGCTGGCTTACCGAGCCGATTGGCGGGTAATAAGAATGGGGTGGTGTCACTTGTCAGGGTTGTGTGATACTCACCCAATTAAAATGACCCCTCCAGGCAGTTCGCTCATCGGAGCTTGGGTACGCTACTTCGGCCGCCTGGAGCTTCAGATCCGTCAGAAGGACGCCCAGGTGCCATCCCGTTGAACCACGAGCATGTGTTCCTGGCTATTTCTACAACCACCTCCTCCAGCTTGTACAGGAGGCTTGTAATCAATCTTTCGAAAGAGGCCTTTTTTGTTAGTCTTCTATGTCCAGGGACTGGTTAGCAACTGGGAAACGACAACACCATTGGACGTGAACTTTAGAAGCTATTCTACATTGTGCTGTGCTCTCACAGTTCCTCGCCGCAGTCGAAGACAGCCAGGAAGCTCTGGGTGAAGCTTGTGAAAGTCGCCCAGGCATCTATGCTCGATCGAGGGGTTCGGGCATAGACATCATTGAACTCCAAGTGCCATCGTCCATGACCAATGGGGGAGCGTCAATGCGGTCGTCCATGCATGTGGTCGTCGGTTTTGAAGCCAACTACTTGGGCACCTTTCACACACACATGTTTTGAGTGGGCATTCTTGCCCTCATGGGAGCTCCCCACAGCTCAGAAAACCGCATATCCACGAGTCTATATGCTGTCAACTGATAACTCTCCAGCAGAGCTGTTCGGGAGCCTCAAAAAGACAATGGTATCTGATGGATGCTTCAACGGTATCCTGAAGTCAATCACTTGAGCAGTAGATGCCATCTTGAGCCTTGCCGACTTAGGTATTGCTTTGCACGGTTAATACGCCGGCCTTCTGGATGGCACGATGACAGTGAGACGGTGTGCTCTTAGCCGAGAGCTACCGAATCTCGTCCCTGTTATTTAAAGAATGAGACCTCGAACTCAGAAAGTAAGCAAGCACACCAGTTGACATTTAGGTCGCGAATAAAGAGGCTGTCCTTAGTTTCGTCCCCAGAAATCGCCGTTGAGTCTGCCGGCCCTTACTTTCATACAAGCCCTTTAATGCTTGAAAAGTAAATCGACCATGAAGTTCATTCTATTCACAGCTTTGTCGCTCATTGCTGGCGCTGTCGCGGGCCCAGTCGCCGCTGAAATCTCACAGGTGCAGCTCGAGAAGAGCCGGTTTCCAAACGTGTCCACCATCCTACCAGATCTCCTCGATATAATCGAGCACGAGAGCAGTGCGGTTGGTAAGTTGGTCTTCCTCCGGTGGCCAACAATTAGTTGCACTAATAAGAAGGGCGGACACTATTGTACTGACAGGAACAAAATACTTATAGATCATATCCTGGATCAGTACCCAGACCCAATCGATGGAGACACTGCCGAAAAGGTAGCGGGTCTGATCGGGATACACCTCCACAATATCACAGACGTGCTTCACGATGCCCAAGGGCTCTTGGCTTCAATGAAAAAGGGTACAACGCTGGTCGACGAGCACGGCCTGCCCTGCGATGTGCCGTGTATCATAGACAAAACCAAGGGCATCGTCGAGAATGTTGGCGACACGTCTAGCAAGTCACTTTCCAAGGTCGGGCTGCGTAAGTATCATCAATCCCTCACCTGCAAGACAGGCTGTCAATCCAACCAAGCTGAGCATACCCGACCAACCCGACAGACGACCTGGGCAAGTCCATCAGTCCCTTCTTCACGGCTCTCAGCGCCCTAGTCCTAACCTTGAACGCCATCGTCGGTGGGGCCTTGGCTGCGCTCGCCGTTCTGGTGAATGGGATCGGGCTCGCCATTGCTGCCGGGATTGCCTACATTGGCCACCTTGTGTCGGAGAAAGAGAAACAGATGGCCGGCGGCCCAGGTGGAAATATCACTCAGGCCATCGGTCATTTCATCAGCGAGGTTCTGAACCACAAGCTCGCAAATCGCAACCTGTGAGTGGATCGACTTTTCGATACGATACTACGGAAAAAACATGATCAGAATCTGCTGGTGGGGGAGGGGGGGGGGTTCCCTCCACGTGCCCGAGTCTCAGAGGCTCAGTAGTCCTCAAGGATTGACATGTTGCATGTCTACCACTCCCTTCACCAAACCAATCCCAAACTCCAGAGTCTCTGATCGGTACACATGATAGCGGTAAAATATTTCCTTTGGCGCTGGCAATTAGAACAACCTATTTGGGTGCCGCTGTATCTGATTGAAGAAGTCAAAAGTTATCTATTTGGTATTAAGCATGACAGATTGCCCTTCGAAAATCCGATCTTACCCTTGACTCCAAGAGAAGAGTTCAAACAATGGGAAAAAATATGCCTCAAACATTCCTCCGTGGCTTCTTCTTGTCCACAAAGTCCATCCTCGTCCGACACAAGGGACATGTGTTCTGGTTGGCCGACTCGAGCCACTTGTACAGGCAGTCGCGATGGAACAGGTTCTTGCAGGTGGCGCAGCGCTTGTCGGGCATGCGCTTGTCAACCGAGATGTAGCTGTAGCAGATGGCGCACTCGACATTGCCCTTGAGCGCGCCGACAACGTTGCGGCGGAATGCGCCGAGGCCCTCGACGATGCTGCCGTTGGAGATGATGATGATGCCCTGCGTGGTGCGCACCCACGACTGCCACGTGCGCTCGTTGCACGCCACGCGGTTGAGACCCACCACGTTGACGTTGCCGATCGGGAAGTTGGCGCTGATCTGAAGGAGCAGTGACGCCGACTGCTCCTCGTCGCCGTCATCGATTGGGTACGCCGCTGTGATCTCGCGCGCCTTTTGGTTCACCTTGATCACAAACTCGTGCTCGTCCGGGTCGGCCACCTGCGACTTGGACCAAGTCTCCACTTCTTGCATGACATCGTGGATCAGGATGGGCGAGAACCATCTCTCCGTCCACGGCTCGACGGCGTTCTTGGTCTGCCTGGATTTACAGTCGATGAACCACGTCTTGAACAGGCCCGGCACGTACTTCAGAGACAAGTAGAACAGGTGGATGAGAAGCCACTGCATGTTCTTCTCCTCCGGCAGAGAGTCGCCCACCTTGATGTCGTAATCTTGAATGTCAAAAGACGAAAAGCCTGCCTTGTCAAGGTTGATGGCGTGAGCAGCCGAGTGGCCCAACACGTCAACAGTGAATTCCATGAGTGGACTGATAGCTGCCAAGGTCTTGAGCTGCTCCGTGTAATCTTCCCGCAGCTTGTGCGCAGAACCTTGATAAGCATCGAAGATGAGCTTCCAGGACAGAAGATAGGACCTGACGGCTGTAGGGAACTGAATCAGAACCTCCTCTGGGTAGGCCTCGAGCGTCGGCGCATCAAGAAGAAGAGACATGAGTTCGTCAGGGAGTTTGGCCTGCTTCTTTTCGATGAGAACGTCCAGCGAAAGTTCTTCCTGGGCAGCTGGAAGCGCTCGGTGAAGCAGGTCGAAGCCAGCTGACTGTATGTCTCGTGAGTCAGATGCCACCAAGCCGTAGACCTCGGAGAGATCTTTGAGATGGTCCAACGGTATCTTTTCCGCTTCACGACACAGAAGGGCATCAACCATTGCTCCTGGTTGTGAGGTAACCTCGGGCCGGGGAAGCTTCAACAATTCTAAAAGAGCATGGTTTCGTGGCTCTGCGTGGGTGTCGAGAGCATCCACGAGATCATCGTTGGGATCTTCAATAGCAGAAAGGCCAAACATGAGCTTGACAGACGCATGGATGTACGGCAAGTGCTTCTCGATACTGCCTCTGCCAGCACGCTTCCACAGAGAGAGACAGAACTCGATCGACTTTTCCCAGTAAGGGCCGTAGACTTCTCTGATACATGGCAATAGCCGCTGTAACGCTCTGCAACTCTCTGTGACAATGCCAACACTCAGCTCCTCAACTGGTTGCCCAGTCCAAGAGGTAATCTGCTTCACCGCGAAGACAAGACGATTGTTCGCGACAGGAAGCTGGCCAAGCTCATAGATTGGCAAACAAGCGTTCAGCAGAACGAGGATGAGGATAGTTTTGTCCGACTGTGGGGAGGCACCAGCAATGTCACTGACAAGCCGGTTGAGAAGATTCGAGACAAGCTTAGAGTTTGCAAGCGCCTCACCGTATCCTGTCAAGAGTGCAATAGCGGGCAAGACCGTTGTAGGAGTAGCCTTCATCACGTCGATTGCGGCCAGCCAGTCCTCGACGACGGCCATCTGGCCATGGGCGTCCGAGAAAGCTGCAAATATCTCGCTCAACACCCGTGCACTGTACAGAGCGACAGGCGTGAGCTCCTTTGACTGTTGAATCATTATATCAACCAGCTCATCACGCAAGCCTTTCTCGGTGCCTCCAGGCCGCCACTGAGAGGACTCAATGAAGATGTTGTTAACCAATCTCCTCGTTGTAGAGATGAAGCCTTCAACTTCTTCTAAGAGGACTGGGTCTCTGAGTGAGCCAAACAAGACATTCTCATCCATGAGGCTAATTTGATCAGATGCCACTTCCGCAACGAGAAAGAGCAGATACAACAATTCCGCCTGAAATTTCTGTGCAAGAGCCTTGAGTTCTGGACCGCTGTCAACCAGCGCCACTGTATACATGGCCATCCGAGCTGGAACGGAAAGTCCTCTTTGATCACGCTGGACTTGTGGCCCGGACTTGCTGGTGCCTTGAGGCAGGAAATAGGCCCCGAGAATGTTGCTCGTCAGTGCCAGCGAAGGACTGAGCTCGTATTGTAGCAGTTGCAGAAGTTCCTGCATCCAGACGTTCGTGTTCGGGAAAAGTTGCTCCACATCCACCTCGTCAGTTTGTGATAGAGACCTCGCCTGCTGTAAAAGAGTGTCAATCGCCAAAGAGCCTGGTCCCGGGCGTTCTAGGTTGTCCTGGATTATGCTCAGAATGGACGGCTGAGCATCAACATGTCCTTCCAACATTGATCGTAGCTGAGTGGCCCTTGATGAGACAGCCGGGTCTGTTACCTCCATCATGGAGAGGAGCTTCGTGACAAGGGTGAGATGGAGAGCGTCGTTCTCTGACAAGGACGCGGGCTTGCTTCTCAGCATGATCTCCAAGGCCAAGATACTAGATTCGTTCTCGGAGCCGAGTGCATCGACGAGTTGCGAACATACATCCTGCAAACTTGCCTCTGAAAGGGCATCATACTGCAAAGCTGACTTGAACAGCGCCCACGAGTGGCACTCGTTGCGCACGCTGGCTAAAACCCGGGTCTTGATATAGTCTTGTAGCGCAAGGAGGTCCCGTGCCAGAGGCTTTGCCGAAACGTCTGAGATCAAGAGTGTGACGTAACTATCAGCCTTTTCCCGATCGCCCATCTCAAGAACGCAGCCGATAGTGGCGCTCCACAATGTCCTATATCGGTCGGGGTTCTGCTGACCCAAAGGACCAAGACAAGAAATAATGGATGGGGCTGAGGGCGAAGACAACATCTTCTGCATGTCTTCGTCAGACTCGGTTGGGATCAAGGACGGCAGGTAGGATGCGTCGCTAGCGTTAAAGAGGTGCGGCGTTGACTTGATGGCCGACTGTAGGATTGCAGCTGCGCCAAAGGGCTTGTAGTTCCGTCGCCTTAGAAGATCTGCGGCATTGTGAATGACGCCGCGGGATGCGGCTTGGGTGTGATCAGGGATTTCATCGCTTGTACTCTGGGTCGGCACTGCTTTGACATCTTTCTGGATGGTACTGACGACTGAGAACCATCGAGCCCCATCCTCTGCAAGTTTCTTCTGGGATGCTTCGAACTCTTTCGAGACCTCAGGCAGAGAATTCGATATCCGAGCTATTAGCACCTGAGCCAACCTGTCCCACTCGGTATCGAGAAGCTTGAGGATCGAAGGATCCCGGGAGAGAGCTGCAACCCTGTAGGCTTGAGAGATAATAGCAATCTCGCCGCTCACCGACCACCCCTCCTGGCGATCGGCTGAGAACAAGTAATGATCAGTTAATGGGAAAACATGGTCCTTGATGATTTCGGCTCGTGAGCCCGAGTCGATCCGAGGAATGAAGCGAGAGACGGCATTGAGATAAGCCATCCATGCATACGGAGCGTTGGATCTCGCCTCGTCTCTTCTACTGAGGCCCATCCTGAAGGATTTCAAGAATGTTGCGAGATCCCCGGGTAGCAGAGACTCTGATGGAAGCGCCGCCAACAGCTCGTCCAAGGCCCGCCAGAATCTTGGGGGGCCACCTCGAGATCCCTTCTCAATAAAGGCCCCTAACCTAGCAAGTGGCGATTTTTTTGTGCCCCAAACCCCCTTTTCTTTGCGTGTCATAGTTGTCAAGGTCGAGAACAGATCGGCTGCAGAGCCCACCTGTGGCTTTTTGAGCGCGTCTGATGTCAAGATATTGCCAATGCGCGACACGTCTGATACGATTAGACCCCAATGGCTCTCTGCGCAGAGCTGCAGCAACTGGTAGACCGTCTTCCTGACGTGTGTATCGTCGGCGGCTGCAAAGGCCCACGCGTTGTCGCCCGGGCCAGAAGTGAAGAAGACCTCGTACTCTGGGCGATGTTTCTCTATGTCTGAGCCTGGCAGCCTCTCAAGGAGGCCGAGGACCAGAGAGAAGCTTGCAGCTATCACACGATAGTATTTGGCTTCCGCATCCTCTGGTTTGGTAGAGCGCTCGTCGCTCAACGTATCGGGGGTCTCTGTGATGGCATCGGTCGCATATTGGAGTATCTGTATTTGACACTTTTTCCAGAAAAGGTTCAGTTTGTCGTCTGTGTTCAAGAAGGTCGAGATGCCTTCAGCCGCACATCTTGCGACAGCCTTGTCCTTGTCGTATGTGCCAGCCAGCCAAGACCCAGCAACTTTGGGCAGATTCCTCTCCATACGCTTGCGGGCGGACTTCAGCAGCTCGAACTGTAGCGTATGGGAAAGTTCGCGGACCCGGCGGTCGTTGTCGATGGACATGCGAGGGTAAAGCCGGACCCACGCCTCGAGCACAGCTTCCTCCACGCCACCATCTGCCTCATAAGGATGCGCCTGTGTATGCTGAATAAGGTCCGCGAGTGCTTTTGACTTTGTGGTGCTATCCTTCTTGAGGAGGTTCTTGAACGAGATGACGATGTTCGGATCTGACAGGGAGGACAGGTCGGGGTCTTCGGAGAGGTAAGAGAGGCTGCCGCCACTGGTAGATTGTGAGGAGAATCCACCAAACCCAGAGGGCGCGGGGGTTCCAAAGCCCCTGCCGCTAGCTACGCGGCCCTTTGCGCCCTTGGAAGACATGGCAGGCTCAAGACAGGACAGGTAGTGGCGTTGAGGATCGGAACGGATCACTGCAACTTGTCCTCGACGTCTCGCAGCGGCGGAAACGAGGACGGGGGAGGCCAGAGTTTTCGAGGGAAGTATACACGGGCCAATGTCAGCCGAGCCTGCTGGGTAGTTTGTGCTCGCAAGAGGCAAGAGGCAAGAGACCGGTGGTCATCAGTGGTGTAGCGATGTGGTGGTTACGGGTTATAAACCACCAGCAGAATCTGGAATTGTCAGTATCTCCAAAGTTACCCCACGGTGGTGGGATGGATGCCGAAATGCGTCATGCCGGGGACCATCGCTAGCGCCGGCTCACTGTACTTCATTCAATGTACCCCTGGCCCACAGGGTCGTTCCCTGCTGGCAACGCCAATCAGGGAGTTGGGGTGGAGACGACCAAAAACGTACAGCGATTTTTAGATCTAGGAAACCGCTGTATAATTCTACTATTACTAGTAATAGTAAGTAAAATTACAGGTTATTATATATTTTACCCTCTTAGCTAAGTTCTTATTTACAAAGCTAAGTAGGTTTAATATATTTATATGAAAGACCGACTATATTTTATTTTTTAAAGATACTTATTATAATTTTAATAAAGTAGCTACTTATTTTCTAATATTTTATAAATTATTTTAATTTAAAAACTTTAAATAAAATAAAATATACTTAGTTTCAATTAAATAAAAACATTTTAATACTATATTAAATAAATGAATTATTTTAAAATTATTTATTATATATTATTAGATTTTATTATATATATATATATACTTCTTCTATTTTATTTACTATTATTAAGTAATAAGGAGTTACTTTAAAACGAAGTAGAAAAAGTAGTAAAAAGCGGAGCTTTCTTTAGCTATTCGTTTATAATAGTCTATAAATAGAAACTAACTATATATATTAAAAATAAAAACCTAATCACGTTAAGTAGTTACTCTACTAAATACTACTAAAGATATATCTAATATAAGAAAAGAGTAGAAAGTAAGTAAAATAGTAGCTTAAGGCTAAAAAATAGATTTATATACTTTAATTAAAAAGAAAGTATAAAGTATAAAGTAAAAGAAGAGTTAAATTAATAAGTAACAAGGGTTTTAAAACTACGCGACGAAATAGCTACTTATATAATTTATATATAGTAGGTTTTTCTTCTACCTTAAAGTACTAGTTAAATAGCTAAAAAAGGAAATCGAATATATAATATATAGTGTTATATAATAAAATAACTATTTACTTAAATATATAAATAATTAAGTAATTAAATAATTAACTAATTAGAAAAAGCTTTACACTTATTAATGTTAAACACCAACGAGTTGCTTACCCCAACGAGTTGCCTACTTTTCAATGTTATT
>MAVT02000566.1:0-27145 GCA_001702395.2 Diaporthe helianthi
TACTTATTATATTAGCTTTTATTTAACTAAATTAGTAATTTAAGTAGTATTAATAACGTTAATCTTACTATTTAGTAGAAATTTCAACTTGCTTAATTAATTTTATAACATTTATACTACTTATATAACTTTTATTAATCTTCTATAAGCGGGGTTATGATTATTCTTTTCTAATAGCGATCCCGTGGTCGTCCACAGTGACCTTTTTAAGGCTCGCTAGAGCATTTGCGACTATGAAACCCAATTCTTTTTGGCCGTTTCTACCTGTAGATCTTCTCGGGACCTTCTAGCGACATCGCCAGGCGGTCATTTCGTGTCAGCAAGACCCCGGGAGTGGTGGGGGATTCCAGATCCAATGTCATGTACATGCCTAGGTAGTTCCTTAGCTACAACTTGCAAGTAAGCTATACGCTTTTGCTCCGAGCTTCCACCAGCAGGTGTTATCTTGTTGCTGGACTACCTACGTGCAATCATCTGATTTCATAAGATGCTAACTACTCTCTCTACTATGTGAGACTGAAGCCCTTGTTGTCATAGTCCAAATAGATAACTTATATAGCAGGTCCTATTGCCTAGGTAAGCTAACCCGGAACCCCGCACTAACCTTGGAGTACAGCTACCTTAATCTAGGGGGGGGGTGGGCGGAATCTAGGTCATACTGCATCGTACTGGCATTTCGCCCGACGATAACTGCAGAATTTTCAAATGTTGACCTTCTGTTGTGTGGTCAACCGGTCCCGTGGTCGTCCATTTTTCTTTTGCCTGGCGTCGATGCTAGCTTTAGAAAACGTTGAGGGTGCTGGAAGTATATGTGATGGGCACACGGGGATGGGTGGTTCTGTCAGTTCACAAATAAATCATAGGACTGGTGGCATTGTGGCAGGTTTATAGATTCTACAGATTGGATCTCTTTCCCCAACTAGCTTGCAAGGGAGCAAGCATATAGCAATGCTGCTGAACGGAGTGGACACAACTGTTTATATACACCGAGATAGTACAACGAATACGAATCGCTTGCTTGCTTCTCGAGAGCTCTATGGGACAGACTGATTGTCAGCGTGTAAGCATTTATCCGGGAGTGAATAGGCACGTGGAACAAATACTGTTCCACAACGAGGGCATCACACAGGATGTTGTCCACCGCGTACTTAGGACTGACCCTCAACTACTCAAGTAGGATAATGTATGACTACACAGTACATGTGAGTCCCACACAACCCAATTCTGGTAACAAGTCGAAAGCATACTCAATATTCATCAGAAGACCATTTGCGGAATTGAGGCTGGGAGTCTAAAGTTGTCTCTGATAATAAAACGGCCCACTCAGTTGCTTGATGAATAGCACACGGCTGTCATACCTACTTCTTATCTATAGAAGCCCTCATCCGCATTCATTTACTATTACCATTTAATGATCTTGGCCCAGGACAAAATGCCATGGAAACAAGACTAACCACTTTGTGAGGAAGTCTCGGTACAATGGCTGTCGGGGCGACCCTGGGCTAGCTCGAGCACGTCATTCGGGCTCCAAGATGCCAAACCTGCCCTGGCTGGCCGCAGGAGGCCGAGTTTCGCCCGGTATCGGCTCCCAGAAGAGCCTCCACGGGGCTGCAGCGTCGCAGTGCAGCACCGCCCGCAGACAATGTACCGGTACCTCGTCCGGCATCATACCAAATACCGGGTAGATACCCCGGATTCCAGACATGTTGCGCATTCCTTTCTGATGACCGTTTCCTCACCTTTCCCTACCGACGTACTCCATACTCCGTTCCAAAGAGCATCTTGGACTGACTACCTGTCGGATTCACCCTACCAAAGTACTGGCTGACTGTATTCCCAGCTTCGAAGCAGGCCCGGCTCATAATCGATCCACCCCGCAAATCGAGCCTGCGTGCCTGTGCTCACGCAGCCATTGAGTCACCAACACCACATCTCAGCACCTCTCGCAGTATCGCAGTATCGCAGTATGGCAGGCTCGTCTTCTTCAGCAGGCGGCAGCGTCGCCAAGAAGGTTTTGCAAAAGGTTGACCTTGACGGCAACAATCTGCCTCCCTCGCCCGCTCCTTCTAGCCCCGCCAATGGCCGGCGTCGCTACGCCCTCGCCACCGAACTCGTCTACACCGACAACAAGGACCAGTATGGCGCATCCAGCTTTCCCATCTACCGCTCTGCCACCTTCAAGCAGTCTGGTGCCAACCCCAACGGCGAGTATGACTACACCCGCTCCGGCAACCCCACCCGCACTCACCTCGAGCGCCACCTGGCCAAGATCATGAACGCCTCGCGAGCCCTGGCCGTCGGCTCTGGCATGGGCGCCCTCGATGTCATCACGCGTCTTTTGAGGCCTGGCGACGAGGTCATTACTGGCGACGACCTGTACGGTGGCACCAACCGCCTTCTCACCTACCTGTCCTCAAACATGGGCATCGTCGTTCACCACGTCGACACCACAAACCTTGACAGGGTCAAGCAAGTCCTGTCCAGCAAGACCGCCATGGTCCTGCTCGAGACCCCAACGAACCCTCTCATCAAAATCGTCGACATCCCGACCATCTCCAAGATGACACACGACTTCAACACCAAGGCCCTGGTCGTGGCTGACAACACCATGCTGTCACCCATGCTATGCAACCCCTTGGAACTGGGCGTCGATGTTGTCTACGAGTCCGGGACCAAGTATCTCTCGGGCCACCACGACATCATGGCTGGCGTGATTGCCTGCAATGACTCAGCTCTGGGGGACAAGATGTACTTTATGATCAACTCCACCGGCTGCGGCCTTTCCCCAGACGATTCGTCACTGCTGATGAGGGGTATCAAGACACTGGCTATCCGCATGGAGAAGCAGCAGTCCAACGCACAGGCCATAGCAGAGTTCCTCGAGTCGCACGGCTTCAAGGTACGGTACCCGGGCCTCAAGTCGCACCCGCAGTACGACCTGCACTGGACCATGTCACGCGGCGCTGGCGCTGTCTTGTCCTTCGAGACCGGCGACGTTAGCATATCTGAGAGGATCGTCGAGGCGGCCAGGCTCTGGGGAATCAGTGTGAGTTTCGGTTGCGTCAACAGTCTGATCAGCATGCCCTGCCGGATGAGCCATGCCAGCATCGATCCCAAGACTCGGGCTGAGAGGCAGATGCCCGAGGACATCATTCGACTCTGTGTCGGTATCGAGGACGTCAACGACCTGATTGACGACCTCTCGCGCGCGGTAAGACCTCTAAAGCATACCCATCCATGTTGAAGCCCAATGCACACGTTTTCTAATATCTCGTGATAGCTGGTGCAAGCTGGTGCCGTCAACATCACACTGGATGGTTTCCACGCGGCTAACAACACGGGCATATAACCTGCATCTGCATGAGCTTGGGCAATGTAGAGGATAAGGATGGTATTCGGCGTCAAGGCGCATCGTTGCAAAGCATCTCGATACTCCAAAAGTTGGTCTTGTCGGTGCACAGGCAATTGTTTATTACACAAGAACGCATTTGATTTCTCAAAAACAAGCACTTCAAACTATCCAGACACACAGTGAAATGGACCGCAAAAGCAGAAACGGCCATGAACGAACATCCCAAAATGTACCTTCGCGCCATACAGCAACACCTCACATCTTCTGGCGGCGCTTTCCTGCAGCCTGATTTCGTCAACAGAAATGTTCCCCATTCAAGTGTGGAAGGAGCGGTCGTACCTCGTGGCCCTGGGTCCAGTCGGGAAAGGGTAACTGGTCTCTTCGGTGTTCACTTTCCCAGCGCTGGAGCATCGGTGATGTTTTGGATCCTTTTTTCGTCGACGACTTGGAGGACTGACTGTTTTCGACACAGTCAGCACCTATGAGGCTCGGTGGGGTTGTCGAGGGTTTCACTCTACCTGGGCTTGGGTTCACAGGACTTGGCCTGGCGTTTCAAGGTGTCGTTAGACATCTCCAGGCAGTGATCAACAAGATCAACACGTCTTGTGGTTTGGGGTTTGAAGACTTGAGGTTGTGAGACAGAAAGGCCACAACTTAAGATTGTCTCAGCTATGGGTCTCTCACTTGTAGAGCAGACGAGTTTCAGAGAAAAGGAAAACGCACTTCGAGGACCTGGTTGAGAAAGCGACTTCATCTCCTTCGTCAGTGGTTAACGGCCCTGCCTTTTATGCATCCAGGCCATCATGAGGACTGCAGACAGGCTGGTTGCTCTGCTGACTCTTTTGGCCCTCGGTCAAGACGTTCTACTCCAGAACGGAGCTGTAAAAGGCTTATCGCATATTTCGATCTCACCGAGCCCACGCGGCCGGCTGGTACTGGCGTTTCGACGGGGGCAAACCTTCAAAGGGGCAGTAAAAACCGGAACATGATATTGGATACCTCCCGTGTAACCACCACGCAGCAGCAGGCGATAGCCACCCTGCTGACCTTGCATGCGCACAAAAGGAGCAGAGAAAAGCCCGTGTTGACGCCAACAGGGTGACAAGCGAATGCCATAATCTTTACAGCGCGGACCGCCCTACAGATTGGTAACTCCATGTCTCCAATGATGAGAGTTCGATGATGGCATCTTCCATATCCAGCCGGGACACAATGTGCAACCACACCTGTCGACGCACTAGCCCTCTTTCAAGTGCACCACTGGCCCACGTTCCAAGATCCCCGTTCTGGAAGCCCAAAGGCCTGTCAAAGGACCCCGTCGACAGCGCGAAATGTCCAATTGTGTGCCCCGTCCCACTCCCTCCGCCATCCATGCCTCCTTTCCCCACGGCGGGCGCGGCGGACGCCATTGGCTCGAAGGGGGGCGGCAGGCGAGCATAGAGGGAGGGGGGGAGCCGAAGTGCCGACAGATCACTGCATACCTAATCTTGCCGCGCTGGTCCACCATTCCAGATTTAAAGGGGGGGGGGGGCTATTATGCAAAGGTGTCGCCCAAGGGGCTACTGTCGGCTTTGACGACAATTTCTGTGTGCCCGTTTGCAATCACACAAGTCCTTCCTAGCCCCCACCATCTTCTCATGTGGGCCCCTTAATACATCTGAGACCCCCCTCATCGAGCCGCCTCAAGGTTGCTTGCTAGTGCTGAAGAAAACGAGCAGTTCAAGTTCAAAAGGGGATGGCCCCGTGGGGAAATCATACTCACCGGTGGGGTTGGAACTGAGACTTGTTCATGTAGGCATCTGAAAAGGGAGCACAGGGACGGCACACCTTGAACTGGTCTGGTCGCAGCGCAGAGGAAACTTTGTTGACAAGAGTGTATGCACACAACGAATCACGGAGAGTCGATACACGGGCACACATCGAAGTGATCATGGTCACACGCGAAATATGACAGCCTTCGCCCATGGACATCATGCGGTTTGAACTTTTGTGTCAAGTTGCCAGTGTTGCCTACTCGTAGATCGGGACAAGGGCAAAGGGCAAAGAGCAAATAGAAACCTTCCAAATTTATTTCCAATATGAGATCACCAGGCAGGGACACAGGCCGGCTGCAACTATCCGCCTTGCGCCAATCTATCGTCAAGGGGGGGGAAACAGTCGCGCCGTTTGGAACGAGTCTGCCCGGTAGCGTAGACCATCAGCCGCTGCCCGTCTTGTCCAGGACTGCCAGTCGGGCCGGCATATGAGCGAAGATTTGAGGGAGCGAGCTTGGGAACAAAGGCCGTGTGTGGCTTCTCTAGTCGGCCATCTTTTCCTCGGGATCGACGCCCACCAGCCGAGGAAACCATGAATGAATTGGAATTGTTCACGAGGTAGCGAAGTGTGGTTCAAGTGTGGTTCTACAGAGACAGCCATATCATCAGCTGATCCAAAGCTGCGTCGCAAGTGTGTGGGACATCCATCCAGATTCTCCTGTGGAGTGCCCTGGACATTTTTGCGGCTGGTGACTTAAAAAGGTTGATTCGAAGTTTAGCAAAGACCTTGGCAGGAGTACTAGGCGATGGCAGCGTCTTGGGCAGCAAGTAAACCCCAAACCACGGCAGCGGGTCTAGACTCTGCCGCGCCTCTCCCTGCTTTAGAATCTCTATCGAATCCTCGCAAGGTGTTTCCGTCTTTCTCCCGTCCGTCCGTCCGTCTGCTACGTCTAGTCTCGAGTCTTACCTCACATGTAGAGGACTCGAGACCGATAAGCCTGGGCTGAGGGGACCGTCCATCCTGGTTCCAGTAATGAGGCAGGTGAGCGGAATAGATAACTATGCGAGGCAAGCGACGGGCGGAAGGGAAGGGGACGGCCCTCACCGCTCCTCCCTCCCTTATCACCTGCCTCCTTCACAGCTCGTGCGCATACCGTGGATTTCTACTGCCCTCGCTGGGGTTGTTGTGAAATGTCATGTCGTACCGCGTGGTATGCACTTCAAAGTTATGCATGAGAGAGGAAAGCAAACAAAAGTCCAGACCCAAGGTCATGAAATGGTGCTGCTGGCCAGATTCATCTCTAGGCCCGATGCCTCGGACTGCCCCAGACCGTCGTCAATGCCTCCATCACGGGCTGGTGGTGGGCTGACGGGTACTGCACCCTCTGCATGATGCCGCCGCCCGCGAGCTTGCCGAATCTTGTTGTCGGTTCTTCTCAGCCTCACCACTGGACACGGCACAAAGTGGACTCGCTTGTTCCGACAGATGTTGGAGCAGCGCCGCGCTCTAGAGTGGTGCAAGAATGAGGCCAACCGGGTAGCCGCTTGAGAATCGAGGTAATTTCCATAGGTAATTATCCTAAAGCAGCCCGACCACTAGGCTTGTGACACAACCAGCATCCGTTTGCAACCAGTCTTTTCATTTCGATGATATGTTTGGTGGTGAAAGGAGCCGTACTTATACAGGAGTTCCATCCTTGAGGGACATTTCTCCAAAACAATGCGCCCGATGGCGCAAGCAGTGCAAACCTCCGTGTGATATGCAAGACGCTCGACAGAGAAAGTGTATGACGTCGCCATCTCTTACACCTCAAAGCGGTCAGGCAGTACGATCGGCGCGACCAGCGTCCAGACATACATGGCATAGCAGATCCAAGAACTGATGATCTTGACCCAGCTAGCCCAGTAGGTGCGTCCGACAGTGGCGAAATCGTCCTCTTTTTGGTCATCATAGCCTTGCGTGATCAGCGTGGCAACCCATGCTGTCGCAAGGAAAAATATGATGTGGAACATGGCGTAGTTGTACTGAGTGCTGCCACGCTCGTCATCGTGGGCTGAGTTGTCACCACTGGAGCCGTCATCCTCATCGTCTGACAGCAGCGCGTCGGCTGGTAGACTTCCCTCCTCTACTGCTCTTCGCAGCGCCTCGGCACGCATCTCCCTGCGCCCGCTGGGCTGGGTGGTCACAAGGTCATGCTCGTCTTCGTCGGGCAGGCGGATTCCGCCCCTATTGTTTCCCAAGCCCAGGCTCTGAGTAGCTGCCCTAGTGGTCGTGTAAGCAACTGTGAGCATTGTGACGACAGCACCGAGCACCACTGTTGTAGTCCGCGTGCCCTGTGAGAAAGCAAAGGGATTGCAATGCTTGGAACCATCGTCATCGGGCTCCATAGAGACTGCCGACATGGTCAGGTAGGAGCAGTAGACGGCAACCATGGCGGACTGCGCCAGGCCAGCCTTGGGATTAACCTCCTGCACGGCTGGGTGCACGGAAATAGCCGAGATGGCGATCCACAGCAGCAGGTTGACAGTTATGACAGCCTGGTTCATCGAGCAGCCACTACTCGCGAAGAATATGTACTGGATGATGGACATGGCGAGGGAGCCTATGTACATGCCCAAGGTGGAGCCGATGAGGACAAATCTCCAGGCACCCGAGTCCGTATTTTCGATCCGCTCAAGACAATACTCGGCCCAGGTATGTGCCAGGTCGACCAGTAGTATCAAGCCGAGGATCAGGAACAGCATGGCGGCAAAGAAGGAAATGTAATTGCCCCAGAACTGGAAGAATGGGTCCGGGATCAGGAAGGAGAGGACGATGAAGGCCAACCAGGCGATGACCTTAGGTCCCCAGTAACCATTCTGCAAGGCGGCCCGGGGGTTTTTCGACGAGGTGACACCAACCATCAGACCGGCGAAAATAAGGTGGAAGAGGCCCAGGGCAAAGTTTATCCTGTGCACTGCAAGCCAACCGTGGCACTGGCCGGATGGGCAAGTGATCTGGACGTAGTCGAACGTGAGCTTCTGGAGGTTTTTGATGGCCCATGGCGTAAGCATGATCCATGACAGGATCGAGTTGACGAGGAGGATCAAGGCATAAGCAATTCGAGTTGCAACACTTGTGGTAGAGTGTTAGCCGTGCTTGGGTCGGTGTAGCGAGGGCGATGCCTCTTGGGCTTGGGTTGGGAGGTGGGGGGGCACCTCACCTGTTGCCGCACTTGCCGCAGGCGCTGCAAACCATGGAGCAGGTTGCGGCGCCACAGCAACTGGCACCGAAGGACACCAGCTAGAAATGACAAGAAGATACTGTCAGCTACATTATCTCAAGCACAACGGCGCGAACAGAGCTGCTGGGTCAAGACCTACGCTTGGCAGGGCCATCAGCGGAAGAGAGAGTAAGGCACCCATCCTGGGAATCTGGGCCCGAACCACAACACCAGCAGTATTGATATCGGACGAATCGAAACGGGACGGGCCTCTCTAGTTTGTGTTTGCAGGAGTCAGGGGCGGCGTTCAACGCTGCTCAGGGCACGGGATGTCGATGCTGTTGCTGGCCGATGAAAGGGTTCGGAGAGGTAGAGGTTAGGAGGCCGGGTTGAGGTTGGGGTCAAAATGTCAATAGCCGATATGACATGACTGGCAGGCAAGCCAGCCAGTAAAGGAAGCTTGCTTCCAAGGCCTTGGCCTGTTTGTCATTGCCCAGGATGCCCAGCAAAATCACGTGGGCCCCACCAAGGCTTCTGCCCAGATTTCTTTAACAGGGCCCACCCCCACCCATCCCGTCCGGAAACACTTTCGCTGCACCACCCTGCCTCCCTGTATCAATCAATTGACTGGTTGATTTCAGTTTTGGAAATCCAACATTGATTTGTGCTACTGTTACTACAAATCTTGAGGCTAGATCCAATGTCATCAATCACTGACCAGACTGTCAGAATATCCTCATCTTTCTGAAATATCCAAGCAGGAGGACCCGGGGGCCTAGGGTGGGACCAGCTCACGGCTACCCGGCAAGCCTCAATCTTGAATCAATCTTGAATTAACAGCAGCCCAACCCATCAGCCTGCCCACCGCCCCGTTGATTGTCCTGTGTCTGGGATGTGTGTGACAGTGAGCTCTCAGACACTCGGCTGTCAGCTTACAATCCTGGAAGCTGCATTTCTTATCAGTCATTGCCTATCGAAATGCAGCAGCCACGGCTTTGGAACACCCCAGGGGGCCACTTTAATGAACAACAACACGTAGTCTACCTAATCTGCCACCTCTTACTCATGACAGTCTTCCGTGATAAAACCCTTGGCCCTTCAATTCCATTCCTGAACACTCATTCATTCCTTGTCTGTGTGTTTCTCTTCCCTCTTCTGCCTGTTTATCACACACTCACCCAGTCCCCCTCCCTCCCCCCTTTTTATTGCCCCAGAAAACGACACTCGGGTTCTAGCGTCACTACCGCTTTGATGGTTGGAAACCACCCCTCCTAACACATCCAGCACCATGGCCAACATGAAGGACCGTCAGCAGCTGCACCGCGTTCGCATCATCTCAAGTGTAGCAGCTACATTTGTGTCACTGGCCTGTGGGAGTAACGTGAGTGCACCCAAGTCCCTGGTTGCACAGCAGTACCCCCCTCGCCTCCCCCAGGGCCTCATATAATTGCGACGCCTCGGGTCAAGGGCATCAGGCAAGCAGGCGCATGCAGGCGCAAGCTCGAGCAGGCCACCGCTGACGGCTCTGCCGCACCTGTCTACAGTATGTCTACTCGGCATGGGCCCCTCAATTCGCCGACCGCCTCAAGTATTCGACGACACAGAGCAACCTCATCGGCCTCGCCGGCAACCTCGGCATGTATGCCTTTGGAATGCCTGTCGGGATCCTCGTCGATGCGAAGGGACCTCGCCCGGCCGCCCTCCTGGGATCCATACTGCTGGCCTTGGGTTACTTCCCGCTACACCTCGCCTATGACAAAGGCTCCGGCTCCGTCGCCATGATGTGCCTGTACTCATTCCTGTCCGGCCTGGGAGGATGCACAGCCTTTGCCGCCGCCGTGAAGACGTCTGCCCTCAACTGGCCGCATCACAGGGGCACAGCCACGGCCTTTCCCCTAGCTGCCTTTGGTCTGAGTGCATTCTTCTTCTCGCTCATAGGCGGCTTCCTCTTCCCGGGAGACACAGGCGATTTCTTGTTGCTTCTGGCCTGTGGCACGGCTGGCATGACCTTCTTGGGTTTCTGGTTCCTTCGTGTGGTCCCACACCACGGCAGCTACCAGTCCGTGGCTGCTAATGAGGACGAGGGCAAGAATCGGTCAGATGCTCCCTTTGGCGAGCCTGGTAAGCCCCCCTCCTCTTTCCCCTCGACTACTTCGTCCACCTTACACATGAACCAAGCGGATCAAGAGTCCGGCACGGCGGACCCAAGCCCCAAGCACCCCTACGATTTGACCAGTGGTCGGACCGGAGACGGCTCGGTCTCGGTCTCGGGCTCGGGCTCGGGCGAATCGTCCACGCTCACGACGGCAGCTTCTTCTACGATCGTCGCCGAGACGGACGATATAGACGAGACCTCATCACTTGTCTCTTCCAGGGACTCGTCGGTGGCAGGTGAAGTTTATGTGCAGAATGTTGATATGGATCGGTCTCATTTGGTAGATATTCGTGGCTGGCGGATCGTGAGCAGCCTCGAGTTTTGGCAGTTCTTTGCCATCATGGGCATCCTGGCAGGCATCGGTTTAATGACCATCAAGTAAGTACAAGTTCCATCGAAGAGCAGTCTCGTGCGTGCGAGACTTACACATGACAACAGCAACATCGGGCACAGCGTCCAAGCACTATGGTCACATTATGATGATTCTGTGAGCAACGACAGTCTGCTCAAAAGACAACAGCTTCACGTGTCTATACTTTCTGTTTGCAGCTTCTCGGGTCGCCTGCTGAGTGGTATGTCCATCTGCCCCCCGTGCTACTAACTCCAACTCCCTTCCCTTCTCCAGTGGTCTGACCAGCTTCACCAGGTGTCGGCTCCGACTTCCTCGTCAAAGTGCTCCATGCAAGTCGCGTCTGGTGCCTTGTTGTCGCGGGGTTCATTTTCACCGTCGCCCAGGTGTGCGCTTTAGAAACGGTCAACCCGAACCTGCTGGGCTTCGTTTCTGGTCTCTCAGGCCTTGGCTACGGGTTCCTGTTTGGCGTGTTCCCCTCCATCGTTGCCGAGAGTTTTGGTATTCATGGGCTGTCGCAGAACTGGGGCCTAATGACGATGAGCCCCGTCGTTTCCGGAAATATATTCAACCTTTTCTACGGAGTGGTGTTCGACCACCATAGCGTTGTCGGCCCCAACGGCGAGCGCTCGTGCGTCGAGGGGCTGCAGTGCTACCGTGCCGCCTATCTGGTCACACTAGGGTCTTGCGTTGTTGGATTCGTCCTCACCCTGTTCGTTATTCGGCACCAGTCGGTTCAGAAACAGAGGGATATCAGAAGAAAGGATGGCCTTGAGGACTAGGGGGCTTGGCTAGTTGAGTTTCTTTAAGGGTCTGGTTGAGTGGTTGGCGTATGGTCTTGCTGTGTTGGCGATGCGGGATGCCTGTTAGACAACTTAGACAGCACGATAGAGACTTCCGGCGTTCATGGTAGGTTTTGGGTATTAGACCTGGGCTGCGTTTCTTTTTGGGGGGTTTTCCTGGATCCTAGATGGCGGACAGAAAGGAAAAAAAGGGATGTCGATCAGCTACAGGGATAAGGCTGTGGGGTGTCTACTGCATTCTGCAGTAGTACCGAATATATGCGGTGCTATCTGGACCTTCCCCCAATCAAACAGACGGTTGCGTGGCGTCCTTCTGGCCGAAGCCTGTATCTTGACCAGCCAATCCATCCCGAGGGGAAGCCCTGGCTCCTGTGATCGATCCAGCCTCGACTTCCGCACGCAAAGCATCAATCGTTGCCTCTTCTAAGCCGTTTTTCTTGCAAATGTCCAATATACGCCAGGCCTCCGGGTCCCGTTCGCCGATCAGCCTCTTGATAAGCTTGACGGACAGATCCATGACTTCCGCCTTTCGCCGCCCCGTCGAGAGGTCCTTACCGGCGCTGAAGTGTGGGGCGACTTTGAAAAAATAATCTTTGGCCCTGTGGCTCGGCCCGTTGAATTCGACGTTGATTCTGTACATGTGCGTCGTAATGACCAAGTTTGGCAAGACGTCGAAGTGGAACATCTCTCCTGCAAAGAACTGCGCGAGCTCCGGCCTGGTGCACTTCCACAGCAGGTTTCTGAAGGTGTCCAAGTTCGGCCCATCGGGGACAAACTCTCGAATCCGTCGGTAAAGACCCAAAGCCTTGGCGAACGAGTCATCAGGCTGTTCGGTGTTGGCCTTGACAACCTCGTTCAGCACGCAGTTGAAGACGGCGATGGGCACGCTGTATTTCACTCGTAGCCGGGGCAAGGCGTAAATGGCCTGATCGATGAGAGAGGAATCACGGGTAAAGGCGAAAGCGAGAGAGCCGGTGCTCGTGTTGGTGACCTCAACGCCAGCAGCCTGCATGATGCAGTATACCTCGAGTGCTTTCTCAACATTCACCTGGGCGATATACGCGTCAATCAAGGCTTCGTAGTGGTGACGGTTCAGCCTCGTTCCCCTCGCTGCCAAATACTCGATGACCGGCGTGCAAAACTCCGTGTCTCCGTAGACCGCGGCCATATTGAGAATGCTCAGCGCCACACCATCTGAGGGGTTCACAATGCCTGACTGGACAGCACGGTTCCATATATATCCAGTTGCCGAGATGTTCTGACCTTTGCTGCATACTTCCAACAGAAAATACCACACGTTGACGGGGATCTCGTGGCCCCTGTCGATTCTGTGGCGAACTATCCGTAGCGCGTCGTCGAGGAACTCCATCTTTCCAAAAACATAGATGAAGATGTCGAAAACCCAGCCCTCGACTTGTATGCTCTTCTCATGCATTTCATGGAGCTTCTCCAGCGCGAGCTCATACTGCTCGTCCCGAAGCAGCCCAATGGCAATATGCTGGTGACCCTCCGGGGTGATCTCTAACCAACGTTCTTTCATCTCCTTGATGATGGTGTTGCGCAGAAGGTAGTCAGGGTGTATCGCCAAGGCCTACAACCAGAGGTACGGATTAGCAGGTTAAACCAGCCGTCTCAGGCTGGATGGTTCATACCTGCAGGGCGGCATGGTATGCCGCAGACGACCAGGGCAACTTCCTGTGCCTCATCTCCCGAAGGAGTCCATTCACGATGTCCGCAGACCCATCTGTGGCGGCATGCGCCATAAGAAAGGTCTCGTAAAGGAAGGTGTCCGGCTCCTCCCCAGACGCAAGAAGATGTCTGACAAGCGCTGCCGTGGTCCGTCTGCATTTTGGGTTCCCCAAGTTTCTCAACTTTCGCAGCGCTTCATAGATCTGCTCGGTAGTCGCGCGCGGGAGGTCTTCGTCGAGCCGTACGCCCGAGACCAGCCACTGGACTATGTCGCCCGGACCGTCCTGGCTTTCCGAGGTACCTTTGGAGATCACAGGGTTGCTGAGATGTCCCGCAGGCGTGATTTCGAGTGTTTCCTCGTTGGGCTCAGATGTGTTGTCTGTAGGGAGCTTGCTCTCCTCTGCTGGACTCGTAGTTGCTCTTTTCAGAGACTGCTCATTCGATGCCTCCTGCGCAAGCCAGTCCGAAGCGATTTGGTGTTCCAAGGCCTTATTTTCGTCGAATGCATCCCCAAGAGAGGCGAAAGGGTCCTTCTTCGACTCCACGCCGCTCTCACGAAGGCGACCGGTGGTGTGGAGGCATCGCGGCGAGGAGGCGACTGGGAGCGGGCGTGGACGGCGTTGTATGGTGGTAATGCACTTGGCCACAGTGGCATCAATTGAGGGACAGAGGCATCGCCATAGCCCATCAACAGTGATGCGCACGCCAGACATGGCCTTGCCGCAACGGTTGCGGGAGATGTGCCGAAAATCTATGTGGGCTGTGTGTGATGCGAGGGACGAAGGCTCCAAGACTTGTGGAGCACTGCAGGAGCTATCGCTGATAAGAGCTTCTGAAAGAGACTATCACGTGCCAAGTTCGATGTGTCTAGGAGATTATCACTCTTATACCCGAGACAGCGCTCTGATTGAGTCATTATAGTGCTTGTAGAGTGCGTAGGTACTGGATTTGCACAGTCAAACTCGTCTCCCTCGTGCACTTGCCAAAATCCTGGCCGCGTTGGTGTTTGCTTGGGCTGGACTGCCCGCTGGCTGGCCCTGCACCCGGCTCCGTCTCTACCTCGACTGCTCGCACGGGTCGCAAAGGTGTCCTGTGTTACACTGAACGGCCCTGATCGCGCTCAAAAGTGCGCGAGGAATATCTCCGGCGGGAGTGGGTATCATTGTGTGTCTGTCACTCTTGAACGTCTCACAACATGGTGCTGCCTCTATCCCCTTCCCCTTCCGCGCCCACGGCCCTGGCCTCTCCCACGGCCGCCCCGATCTCCGCCCCTTCCGCCGTTGTGGTCGCCGCGGTTCTGGCCGCCCCGCCCGCCCCGGAATCCACCCTGGTGATTTGCTTGTTGCTCCTTCACAATGTCGATGATCTCGTCGGGCACGCGTAGGTATTTGATCTGCGCCGGGGTTGGCTAGTGTTAGTTTCTTGTCACACCACTGAGGAGGGCAAACGCATGGTCGCACGTACGTTATTCCCCTTCACGTATGCCTCGGGTAATCGTGTGAATCTGTCGCCTTCCTGGAGCCAGGAGTGACGGGGTCAGCCCTTCCGCGCAAAGAAATCTAGAGCCAGATGGGATGTGGTACTGCAGCAGGGACGTACAGGGCTCGTTTGGACCACCTCCTTCAGCGTCAGATTCATCCACGTGTCGCAGTTGACAAGGTGTCCGTTGAGGGTCTCGCCGTTCTTCAGCTCGACGAGCATAGGGTGGCCTTGGGCGGCGTTAAGGAGGCCGAGGGGTAGCTGCGAAAGACTCGGATGTCAGCAAGCGCGCATTCGAGATGACCGAGCAAGGGCAGCTGACCATGTTGGTGTTGTTAAGGGGTAATTAGGCAAATTCTGTCGCTACCACATCGAGAAAGGTGGAAAAGTTGCAAAGATGGGATCTATTCCAGAGATCGGTTGAAGTGACAACAGACGCAGCCAGCTCAGGTAGCAGCGTCACTGAGCTCCAGCTAAAATCAACGCACGGGCCACCAAAGCATTAGAATCTCACATGCATACTTAAGTACTGAAGTACAACAGTACCTAAAGTGCCTAGGTACGCAGCAGACACGCTTTACTTGCACTCATCAGACTCAGAACAAAGTCGTATTCTAGAAGAAATGCTACCGATTGGGTCGCAAAGAACACGGAGAAAACAGCTTGAAGAGTGCAAAAGTCATGAAACCCCGAGGAAGACCTCTGAATGAGGAAACAGTGAGGCGTTGCCCAGAATCAACCCAAATCATCTACCAGACAAGTCCCCTAAGAAAAGCCTTCCACAATGGAGAAATCACCGATCGTATCCAGGTGCCCTGGCCTGTCTCTGCAACTTCGGATATTTCCTACACACACACACACACACACACACACACACACACACACACACACGACCTCTTGAACGCGAAGCGGCTCTCCTCGGGCCCCGCAGAGTCTGCTCTGGCCGGCACATCCCGTTGCCAGCCTAGCATCACGTAGAATTGCCCATTGAATATCCCTACGAGGTACTTTCACGGCTCTTGCGGTAGCTAGCCTAATCACATCCAGCGCAAGTTAGTAGTTGCTTCAGGGAAGCGAATAACCCGAGGCGCGACTTGCCTCCTGCTCGACCTGCAATCCTTCGATGGTGGGTGCAAGCTCGCTGAGGATCTCGTACGCCTTCTTGTGGTACTCCATCTGCGCGGCAATCAGCTCTGCAAGGTTGCGGAGCGGCTCAGGTGTGTCAAGGACCTGCGATCATCATCAGCCATGCGAACCAATTGTGCGTGCTGCGCGCTCCGGTGCGACTCACGTTCTTCATCACACCAACAGCCTCCTCGGTCTGTGTGACGAACTCGTCCTCGGCCTTCTCGATCTCCTCCTGCGCCTCGGGGCTGATCTCGGCCTCCTCGTGGGAGTCAGCCCTGGGGTTCTGGGCCGCAGCGACGGCCGGCACGGGGATCTTCCATGTGTTTCCCTTGGCCTTGGCCTTTGCCGCATCCAGGGTCAGGCGCGACTTCTCTACTCCCTTGCGCGCGCGCGTGGCGAACATGATGTTCGTGTTCAGCGTGGTGTTCCATCCCGCCAGGAACCGGCTCTGGATCTGGGCATCCTGGGCAAGCCTGGCCTCGCCGACTCGCTCCTCTGCCAGGGCAAACTTCTCGAGGGCGGCCGCAAGCGGGTCATCACCAGTTCCGGTGTGCTGCTGGTGCAGGAGCTGGCTGCTAGCCAGGGAGGCGCGGGCAATTGCGTGGGCGAACGTCTTGGGCTGGGGCTTCGCAGAAGGAGGGGCGGTCAGGGCGGCCTGGGCCTCGGCGGGCGATGAGGCCGAAGAGAGGAGGGAAACTTTCTCGCTGACAGTGCGGCCAAGGTCGTTGAAGGTCTCGCTGATGTTGGAGGGGTAGTCGTAGGCTTCCTTGGAGTACTGGTTACTGATAAGGGATAGTTGTCAGCACGACACCGAGGAGGTGGCTGCAGGCACAGAGGCTGAGGTTCTACTGCACTCACGTCACGGCCAGCATCTTCTGGTGGACCTGCTTCAGGGCGTCGACACGCTTCTCGAGGTCGATGTAGTCGGGTGGGAGCTGGGTCTACCACGTGGGTGATCGTCAGCATGTGAATCAAGGGCCGTAATGCTGTCACCTCCACTAACCTTGTCCTCCGTCTGGCCCAGCATCTCCTTGGTTGACTGGAAGGTACGGGAGGCGAATGGGGTGAACTGTGACCCAAAGGAGCCAACAGTGCTCCCAAAACCGCTGTCAAGGGGGTCGTCGTCAGCTGTCAGAGCTCCTATCGCAAGAGCAGTGCGAGGCCTATCATGCTGGCGTACCTGAAGGTCTGCCCCAAGTTGAGGTTCTTAAAGTTATCCATGGTGGCTGAAGGTTATGACTCGATGAGTATGTCTAGGTTTATGCTCGTAGGCTTCTTCCAAGCAATGAATGGCTGGCTTCGTCGATTCGCGATCAGGGAAGGTCGAGAAACCAGGCCCAGGGGTTCGGGTTAACTTGTGGGCGGGGTGATGTTCCAACCAAGGTACTCAAGTACTTGAGTACTTAAGCTGGCATTTTCTATCGAGGCGGGCTTCCCACTGGACGGACAACTATTCGTAACGACAGCAAACACCGGCACCTGGTCACACTACAGTGTATTAATTCAAGGCCAGAGTAAAAGCCTCACTTCGAGGAGTCTTCCATCGATCTGGTCAGACGAACGATTCATGGTTCAGCGTAGTGAGTGTCTTCGTGTTTTGTCAGTTTGAATCAATGTTTCGTTGGTACTGTGGCCCTCGACTAGGAGCGGCCGGGGGTCTGACGCCGTGCTTCCAACCTAAACGACCGTTCCTATGCGAATGCTTGCCTGGACTCCATCCAACCTCTTCGCTATTTGTTGCTGCGAAACCAGCCCTCCTTCCTGTGTCCTTGCCTCGCCCTTGAGGCTTGAGGGCTAATCCTGACCCTTATTCGCCAACTTTGTTGCAGCTCTTGTACACGTTATATACTAAACCACCGCTTCGAAATAATAATTCAACAAGAAATAGAACAGCCACGTCGCTGCCACGGTACCCTGGATACCCATCGTACATGCCTCAATACCTCTTATCAGGGGTGGAACTCCTCTCAGGACTTGAGCTTTTACTCCTGCTTTCGAAGCTCTCCACCATGTCAAGAACACGCGTCCTAGGCCGCTCGATCTGAACTGTCTCTGCTGTCCTCAAGACTGGAGATATGCTTCTCCGCCTAGAGTCCTCCGAGGTCTCGCTCCCTGGTGGCTGAGGTACTTTGAGCAATAAAAGTGGTCTTTCTGGCTGCTTTCCTTGCAGTATCCTCTCGCGTCTTGCCCTGCTTGTTTCCTCGGTCTGGCTGGCCACGCTGGAGACATCCCCTGCGGCTTCCTCTTGGCCCTCGTCCTGCATCGTCGCCTGTTCCTCATCCTTGCCAGCTACAGCAGTCTCCGGTGTCGTAGGGTCATCCTTTGCCGGATCTACCAGGACCACTGACTCCTCCAGCGACACAAGATCCGCATTGTCGGCGTTAACGACGCGCAGTCTGTCCTTTGGGACGCTGAACATTACCTGCACCAGCCTCTGCTCCACCGCTTTCTCGATGTCCCAGTCCTCTTCCTCCCAGCCCTCGCCAGTGCGTTGGCCACCCCCGCTCGCGGACGCTCCAGCCTCGTCCCATGCTGACCTCCCCTGCCTCCGTTTTTGCAGCAGCCCTACGCCACCCAGCCCAAGGCTGCCCAGGCCTAGCACGTCGTAGTCGCTGCTCCGCCCGTGGGTCGGGCTTCCCGTCCGGCTCGAACTTCCATTCGAACTCCCGCTGCCGGCGCCGGCGCTGAAGACTCTCTTGAGGCTCCCGAACCAGCTCCTGCGCGGCGGCTTGCTCTTACTTGGGCTTCCCGGAGCAAGCGGGTCATCGTCTGACATGTGGCCGAGGTCCTCGATATCTGAGATCGGCCGCGGCCGGCCCAAGAGCAGCCCGGGCCCCTCAGACTGGAGGGCCGTGATTGACTTGGCCGTCGTGAAGCTTTCCTGAGTGGTGTTGCTGTTGCCACTGCCGCTCTTATCAGAGTGCGAGGTGCCCGTTCTCTCCTGCTCGCCCCGAGATTTGCTGACAGCCAGCGTTCCAGCCCCAGCGCTGGCACCTGCCACCCGCAGCGAGTCAGACCTGTTTACTATGAAGCTGAACGTGCTGCGATTGGATTCGGACAAGTTGCTGTCTGTTCGGGCACCACCGGCGGTCTCATCCTCAGACAAGCGTACCGACGGCCGTCTGGTTGGAGAGATCTTGCCCGAGTTACGGAAGGTGGTACTGTGAGGCTGGATTCGAGCTGTGATCAGGGCGTCAGATGCGTCGATATCACTGATCCAGTCCTGCACCTCTGGGTGCTGAGGCCGCGCTCGTGGTGTGCTCTCCGTTGGACTGGCCGGCCCTGAGCCCGCTGTCGTGTTGCCGGGCGGCACAAAAACAACCGGACTGGCCAAGCTAGGCCCTGCCCTTGTTGGCGTTGAAGGCACGGGAGTAATGAACGGGTCATCGTCGTTCTCCTCATCCCGGTCTGGGGCGATGGCATTAGCCGCGGCTATCTCGTCTTCCTCATCCTCCAAGATTGGGTGGATGCCACCTGGGCTCATGACATCATCTCCCGCGATGCCGGTGGGCTGATATAGACCTCTTGCGACCCTTGGTACTGGCCTGCGCCTGGTGTCTCTTCTGTAGGCACCGGGGGACGCGACGGCCATCGGGTCATCGGAAGGCGGCCTTTGCCCTTCAGGGGCCCGCAAGTTCTCGTACCCCAGTGCATTGCCCTGGTCACGCAGATATGGGTCGTGTCCGCCTGTATACCATCGCGCGGCAGTTCGCGGGCCCCAAGGGTACACGTCCTCACGTTCGAGCATCTCATCAGAGGTGATGAAGGCCGTGCCGGTGGTTAAATTCCGGACATGCTCGTCTCGAGCCTGGTGGCGAAGGCGCTGCCTTCGTCTCCAGTAGAAGAAGCATATGGCCAACACGAGGAGCAGAACGGGAATACCGAGACCCAGTCCTAAACCGAGACCCAACTTGTACGGCGATGTCGGCGGTGCAGTTCCACCTGCTGAGGGTGCCGACGCAGAGATTGGGTTCGTATACGAATCGCTCCAGGTAAGGCTTGTCAGGTTCAGGAACATCTGAAGCTGTCCACCGGCCACACCGATGGAGTCCCGCTTGCCCAGCCCCGAGCCGGGTGAACCGGATGAGATGGCGTAACCACCCGATACCATCATAACATTACCAGGCAACAAGGCAGCGCCGTGGCCATAAATGCCGTCCCCATCAGCCAACGGCTGTTCACCAGGCACAGTCCAGGTCCACTCCCCAAACTCACTACCGCTCATCTGCAGGACTGCCAGTTGCGGCTGCGCGGCCTGGCTCGTATCCCCCACCCACCCGCCGAGAACGACAAGAGCGGACCCGGCCTCGTCGAGTACGGCAGTATGGCCCGAGCGCGGCTGCACCTCGGTGGCGGCCCCGTCGTCCTTGGCGAGCTCTGCAGTGTCGCTTGGAGCGGGGCCCGACGGCCCGGAGATGGCGATGAAGCTCCAGGTCTCCTCGGGCAGGCTCCACACCGCAGCCGTCGACATGTTCACGAAGGCGGTCTGCGTGTGGCCGCCCAGGACTACGCTGTTGATGCTCTGCGTGACGATGCCGGAGATGTTTGACGTCGCCGGCGGGAGCGAGGTCATGCTGAAGCCTGCCTCAGCGATGGGCTGGGACCTGAAGGACAGCTGTTCTGCGGTGTAGGCTGGCGCGGGAGAGGAGCCTGTGGAGGCCGTCAGGCGGACCATGGAGTTGGAGTAGGCGGCGGCTGATGTCCACTTGTCACCGAGGGTTTCGTTGGGACATTGGCCGCCGTATGCATATACCAGAGGCCGAGATGGGCTGGGTGATATGGTCTGTGAGAAGGAGAGACCAGCTCCCAGGAAGTATGGCCCGGTGACGGCGCCGTTGCTGGTGATGGGGTGCTCCACCCACGAAGCCTGGTGAGAGGTGGTAGTATTGTAGACCCATAGCGACGATGCAGTATTCGAACTGCAATCGCCAGCATAGGCAAGGATAGACCCGTCGGATGTGAGCGTGGGCGAGAAGGTCGTGGTGTTGGTGCTTGAAATGAGAAAAGGCAGTCCTGGTGTCAAGGTCTCGGCGCTGCTGCGGACTGATGAAGCAGCCAGGGAGGATGAGATGTCCACAGCCAGGAGGTCGACTGACCCGTCGGCGTTGGGGGTGAAGATATAAGCTGTGCTGTTGGCGCTGCCACTCTCGCGGCCGTATGCGACCCTGGATGTGGATCCGGGGACGAGGATGTTGGTTGGAATGTACGGGAGGAGCGTTGTCTCTGCGGCCGAGACCCGGGCGGCGTGCATCATGACCAGCAGCAGGCCAACCATGAGCATCAATGTTCTGGGAGTGGAATGGGCCCGCGGCGGACCGCATCCACGCTGTTGGACTCGGGTGGCAACTGACGACGCCGTGCAAGCAGACACGGGTCCGGCCTGGGGACCCGGCATGGTGTACTCCGTATGTGGTGCGTGCTTTGTGGTCGCCGGGGGAGTGCCACTCGCAGCAGCGTGCAGATCTCGTGTTGATCAAATCAATCAATCAATCAATCAATTAATTCATTGTTGGTCCTTGAAAGCCAGATCCCCCTACTGCGGTAGGGATATGGAGCCACCCAGCCTCCCGATATAAGCAGCAACCAGCTGACAGAACAGGACAGAACAAGATGACGAGGACAGGCTCAACTCAGCAGTGATCTTCTCAAACGACAACGATGAGCCGGCATTACGTGTAGAGATAATTCTCACAGGAGCTAGCAATGAGAAGCAACAGGAAGAAACGGACTGGGACTGGGTGGGAAATAAATGCTGGTTTTACGACTGGTCAAGACAAGTAACAATGGAGGGAAGGGGTCGAGGTCCGGGAGGCTGGTAAGTTTCCAATCTCATGTGGTCGGCTCAGTGTCGTCGCCTACTGACAGGCTACTATGTAACAAAGTTAACAGGTTTTGATGGCACATGATAGTAATAAAATGGTGAGGGATTCCGGTCGCGGGAGTGCGTGACCCACAGGCCAATAGTGTGGTCGTATGTAGGTTGGTGTACATAATCGGTGGCTGGAGAGGAGTAGTTCCAAAGTTAGTAGTACACCCACCGTCTTGGTTACGGTGGCCAGGCGCGACGTTGGCACGGCGACGGTAAGATTGAGCCCGTTCGTTGGTCATCAGTGCATCGTGCAACCCGTAGCATTTCACATACTTTATTAACTGATAGCCTGACAAAAGACAGACATTGAACGCGACACAAGAACCACCTGTAATAATTGAACTCCACAACATCTACCAAGTATCACCAAAAGGACTTCCCCCTCCACCAAGGCCCTCCTCGCAAGAACCTTGGGACGAAGTTACAATGCTCCACTCATAAAAACGTCGCCTGCACCTCCGCCTGCACCTGCACCTGCACCTGGAGCTTGGGCGGCGTGGCCAGCTTGGGCGGCTTGGGCGGCCTTCAAGAGGGCCTCGTGCCTCGCTGCCTCGGCTCTCAGATGATTGATGGTAGCCTTGTCTCTGGCGTTCTGGTCCTGCAGCTGGGCGGCTGTGGCCTGTGTACGCAGGGCGGCAGCGTGCTGCTCAGTCCACTTCTTTTGATACTCGCTCACCCGCTGCACTGTCCTGGGCGCCACCGTGCCGACCACCGTGGGCTTGCTGTACCGGTCCAGTCTCTCGCTCCATTCCGTGCCAGGCTGGGATGCAAAGGCCGGCAGCACAAAGATGGTGCTGCGGCCCTGCCCGTGGAGCCGGTAGAACCGCGTCCTCATGTCCACTGCCACCACGCCGCGTGCCAGTCGGTCGCGGGCCCGGTCCGGCTGCCAGCAGCTGTCGCCGCCTAGCCCCTTGTCCTGCGCCCACTCGTGCTCCCGCACCGCGAGCGCCGCCTCCTCGCGGTCCAACGTGTCGTGCAAGTGCGCAAACACGTCGTCGCCCGCGTTGACCAGCACCCAGCGGTCCTGCGGGTACGCAATCTCCTTTCCGGACCGCCCGTCCGGCCCGAGCACCGACAGGTGCTGAAGCGGCACCACCGCCTCGCCCGCCAGCGCGTCCGTCAGCTTCGCGTTGGTCATGTCCATCTCGTGGTTGCGCAGCGCCAGGCTCTGCACGTACAGCAGCAGCTGGCCCAGCAGCGAGTTCTGCGCCGCCGTGAGCTCCGCCGAGTTGGCGCCCCTGCCCTCCTCGGGGATCAGGCTGAGGATGCCGCCTTGGTCGCTGAACTCGTGGTCCAGGTGCTCCAGACATGCGTTCGCGTGCATGGCCAGCAGGTGGTGGCTGGCGTACGGCATCAGGGAAACGTTCTCCTTGTACGGGTGGCCTCTGTCCTCCTTGATCTCGCGCGGGTCGACCTGGGTGAGCGGGCATTGGAATTCGGGGCCTGTCACCTCGTGTTGAGACTTGACCTCGTTGGACAAGACGTTGAGCGGTTTGTGGTGGTTTGCATCGTCGTTGTTGTACGGTGTGGTCAGGTCTGCAAGCCAGTCGAAAGCGTCGTTCAGCTCTAGGCGCCCGTCCACGCCGTGCCGGATTTGACCCCCATCAACCTGCCTGCCGTCAAATATGGGATTCCCGTCCACTGTGCCGGTCCTCACACTAGGGCTTAGGCGAGCGATGAGGATGGCGAGAGATTGTGCGTGCCGCTTCAGCGCCAGGAGGGTCGGCGGGCAACCCCTTGTGCCCAAGTAGCTGCAACTCAGGTGCTGGAGCGTCGCATCGTCGCCGTGAATCCGAGACCATTCTGACTCGTATGCGATCGCGTAATCATTGGCAGGGTAATGGCCGGGCTGGTCGACATGTGGATCATTCTGAGCGGGTGGGTTGTCGTCGGCCATTGCGACGGTAAATCCTGTGCTAACAGACTCGGTCCTGAATATTCTGAAAATTATCGAGATGGGAAACTGCAGACAGACAGGAAGAATAGAAAGGGCCTCGCAGAGAAGGTGCTCAGTGAAACTCGAAAGAAAAGGCAGGACGACGACTGAGGTCTACTCTCTTTTGTCTCGGAAGTCTTCACACGGCTGGTTGCTGGACCCTCCGTTTTCATTGTCAGCTTACCCATTCCAGAGCCGGAACGGGTACCACATGTCCTTACTTGACAAAGGCATGGACGCCCGACTTTGCCTTCTGGACAATTGCGTTCTTTTCATTGACCGGACCCGGACCTGGAATCTGCTGGAACCCTTGGAACCGAAGATATTGGACCAGTGTAGGAGGTAACCCTGGGATATATGGTGGTTCACATGAGCACGCTGGCTGAGAAACTGCGATGTTTGATCGTCCACAAATGGCAACAATGCGTCCCAGTATTCCCAGCCTTGTACATCATCTCGCAGTACTTACGTTGTTGATTAAGGTGGTCCACATATTTCGTGCTGGGTTGAGTGTTCATGGGTCCACGATGACTTCAACGGTGGGTCTGAATGGTGTTATACGAGTGGCCAGATGCAAGCTCCCATGTGCAAGGCTCGTGGACTGCTCACCAACAGTGCACTGCCCAGGTGCACTTTATAGAGAGACGCTTGAACGTAGACTTACCAGTAGGGGTGACTTTCAGTGGCACAGTTTGTACGAAATCCAAAAGCCTCCGTATTCATACCTGCACGGGGGAAACAGTTCGACATCGCCTCAGAAAGTGAGGCAAGCCTCATTATCACTACTTGGAGTGAGGTAGGATATCGCGTGTAATTCGCGGTCTGCGAGGGATATAGAAGCTCACGGAACACAAAGATTATCGCGTTCTCCCGAGTCCATAATTGCAAACATATAGACTGCATTGCATGCGAGACCTGTAGACTGTGATTTCCATGTTGCCTCAGTGCTGCCTCCGTGACGCAGTGGACGCTCTACCTAGGTACGCAGCCACTTCACGCTGGCCGTCAAGTACGTCTCCAGTCAGCCAGTCCGCGAATCCACATTTTCTCCCCAGGTTGATGTGGTTCTGGGCGGTAATTTCAGCAGGACTCTTCCTTAAACCAGCCTGGCAACTCCCAGGTGCCATCTGTGACGCTGCTGCTGAGAGCCCGGCGGATCAACCATACTGTGAAAGTGATGAAATCAGTCTTCCCACCGGTAGAGTCTGAACAATGGTGCAACCAACTCTAGTCGTTGGCCAATGAGAAAACGTTGTCGACACACCGCTCTGTAGATCTCACATACACGGCTGGGAAAACAAGCCAGCCTGTGCAGGCCAGCAAGCCAGCAGGCCAGCAAGCCAGCAGGCCAAAGAATGTCAGCCCCAAAAATGATAACCAAGACGTGCAACGCCAGCAATCACCCACAAAAATACCTCTGGAAATTTGTGGATATTACCTTAGGATTACCTTAGGTGTATTCACCTACTCACCCAATCTCACAGGGCACCCCAGGAATGGACTTTGGCGTGTGTGGCTTGATGAGATACAGCGAAAGCAGCTGAAACCAAACAATGAGGGGCCCTCTCGCGTGCGGCCCTCTGCAAAAAAGTCTGTGATTGCACGAAGCATGTTTGCAATCAGCTGTCGTATGCGGGCAAGTGGATTGAGATCGGAGGGGTCGACTCTGAACATTTGAAAACAAAGCAGGAGGGTGGTAGTTTTCAGCGGGGCCTAGACCGGTCGTGGCTGAGCCGCCTTCCACCGACGGCGTTGTCCGGGGAAGGGCTCTTCTACAAGAGGCCCTAAAACGCCAGCGGCCTGTGGTGGGTTGTTGAGTTTCATGGCTGGCGGGTTGTGCCTGGCTGCCCGTTTGCGGTTCGTGCAACTTTCGTGGTTCCGCAACTACACTAGAACTAGAAGCACAACGGAAGAGGGTAGCACTGAGTGACTAAGTAAGTACAGGGTGTTCGCCTGTACTTTGTTAGCGCGAATACATACAATGTAACCCTATTAGCTAATTAGAATATAGTATTTTAAGTTTAAAACGGTACCTTAGTTCTAATAGCTTCGTTACCGTTTCTAACTATAGGTTTAACGTAGTTCACTAGTTAGCCGATTATACTACTTTACCGATTAGTTTTGCTAATTCCACCAACTTTAGCTAGCCTTAGTACCCACTAGGTCCGAAAGAATTAATTACATTTAGCACTAATTAATACTAACTAGTTTTAATTACTTATTTCCAAATGATTTCATTAATTTAAAGTAGTTAGTAAGCTATAGTGCTAATTTAAAAGTTTAAAGTTTTAGTAAATGGTTATATTTTTAGTATAAATTATATTTTCATTTTTTGCGTTAGTCTTGTATTACTCTCTTTACTTAAACATTTAACATGCTAGAAATTAATACCTATAATGCTAATCTACTTAAAAAAAGATAAGATTAATCTAGCTCTTTAGGCAATTAAAAATTTTAAAAAAAACTAAAAGAAACCCTTAAGTTTACGCTAGGCTGCTTAAATCTTTAATATTCCTTATACTATACTATAAAACAAAATGGATAATTAACTTTGTTGCAAAGAATTACGCGTTGCATAATATAAACTTAATCTAGTTAAAGAGTAAACGCTTATTTAATATATATTTAAGCAAGATGCACAAGGATTTCCAATGCAGCTTTCTAGTGTGGAAGATATGGCCAACCTTTTGCTAGCATTGCGTAATAGCAAGCTAGTTGGCAAGAACTAGGTATAACGCTTTATGGATATATAACTAAGCTTGAAAACTAGATTCTCTTGGCCTTATAACTACTAAAGGGCTCTTTGCGAAGATCTAGAGATTATTAGGAACTAGTTCTAGCTACTTCGCAATATAATAGCCAAGTATGGGATTACGAATAACAACTTATATAACTTTAACAAGATAGGCTTTATAATAGGCGTTATAGCTATAGTAATAGTTGTTATACGTTCTAATTAATATAGAAAGGCTAAATCCATTTAACCTGGAAACCAGGAATGGGCAATAGCTATTGAGTGTATTAATGCGAAGGGTTGGTATATTCCGCCGTTTATTATCGTCTAGGGTACTTACTGCCTTGCCAACTGGATAATAAAGTTTAGCTTTTTACTAAGCTGGATAATTAAGTCTACTTTAAACGAATAAATAAATAATAAAATTAGTTTTAAATAAATTTAGCACTTTAACAAACATATAATTAAGCGAACTAAGGGCAAGTACTAGATACTTGTCCTAAATAGATATAAAAGCTATATATTAGCGGAGTTTAAACAATATTATAAGAAGAATAACATTATCCCTATTAGTATACCTTTATACTTATCTTATTTATTTTAGCTACTAGATGTTGTATTGTTTTTACTATTAAAGCGTATATATAGTAGTAAGATTAATATGTTTATCTAGGCCTTAGTTAACTATATTACT